>JALJVW010000536.1:0-20665 GCA_024865655.1 Emberiza elegans | reverse complement strand
GTTTTGTGACATCACAGTGGCTGTATAACATCACAGGAGGCTGTGTGACATCACAGTGGCTGTATAACATCACAGGAGGCTGTGTGACATCACAGGAGGCTGTGTGACATCACAGGAGGCTGTGTGACATCACAGTGGCTGTATAACATCACAGGAGGCTGTGTGACATCACAGTGGCTGTATAACATCACAGGAGGCTGTGTGACATCACAGTGGCTGTATAACATCACAGGAGGCTGTGTGACATCACAGGGCAGTGTAACATCACAGGAGGCTGTGTGACATCACAGTGGCTGTATAACATCACAGGAGGCTGTGTGACATCACAGGGCAGTGTAACATCACAGGAGGCTGTGTGACATCACAGTGGCTGTATAACATCACAGGAGGCTGTGTGACATCACAGGGCAGTGTAACATCACAGGAGGCTGTGACATCACAGTGGCTGTATAACATCACAGGAGGCTGTGTGACATCACAGGAGGCTGTGTGACATCACAGTGGCTGTATAACATCACAGGAGGCTGTGTGACATCACAGGGGCTGTGTGACATCACAGGGCAGTGTAACATCACAGGAGGCTGTGTGACATCACAGTGGCTGTATAACATCACAGGAGGCTGTGTGACATCACAGTGGCTGTATAACATCACAGGAGGCTGTGTGACATCACAGTGGCTGTATAACATCACAGGAGGCTGTGTGACATCACAGGAGGCTGTGTGACATCACAGGAGGCTGTGTGACATCACAGGGCAGTGTAACATCACAGGAGGCTGTGTGACATCACAGGAGGCTGTGTGACATCACAGTGGCTGTATAACATCACAGGAGGCTGTGTGACATCACAGTGGCTGTATAACATCACAGGAGGCTGTGTGACATCACAGGAGGCTGTGTGACATCACAGTGGCTGTATAACATCACAGGAGGCTGTGTGACATCACAGGGCAGTGTAACATCACAGGAGGCTGTGTGACATCACAGGGCAGTGTAACATCACAGGAGGCTGTGTGACATCACAGTGGCTGTATAACATCACAGGAGGCTGTGTGACATCACAGTGGCTGTATAACATCACAGGAGGCTGTGTGACATCACAGGGCAGTGTAACATCACAGGAGGCTGTGTGACATCACAGGGGCTGTGTGACATCACAGTGGCTGTATAACATCACAGGAGGCTGTGTGACATCACAGTGGCTGTATAACATCACAGGAGGCTGTGTGACATCACAGTGGCTGTATAACATCACAGGAGGCTGTGTGACATCACAGGGGCTGTGTGACATCACAGTGGCTGTATAACATCACAGGAGGCTGTGTGACATCACAGGAGGCTGTGTGACATCACAGTGGCTGTATAACATCATAAAGCAGTCTGTAACATCCTGGGGCAGCAGTGACATCCACTGGGTAGCTTTGTGACATCACACAGTTTTCTGAGACTTATAAGTGCAGCACATGGCATTCAGAGTGACATCCCAAGAGTTGGCTCTGCTTAGAGCATCACAAGGGTTTGTGGCGTGTCCCAGAGTTAGGCTGTAGAAATCACTGGTGTCTCTGAAGCATCCAACAGAGCTGTGTGCCATCCTTGGGGACTATGCTGACGCTCCCAGGAGCTGTGCTTGACTCCACCTTGGGCTGTAGCAAATCACAAAGTGCTGTGTGAGGTCACTGGGGAGGTCACTCTGCCTGACTCCCCTCCCAGTTTCTCCCAAACATTCCAATGCTGTCATGCCCAGCAGTCCCTGTCCCCGGGATCCCTCTCGGCCTCCCTGCTCAACGCCCCCAAAGGATGTTCCATGATCCACCCCATGAGCCTGACATGGGGGACAAATAGGGCTGTGTGACCAGGACACAACAAGGACGGCGATTATCCAGGTCAATGTGGTTCCTGGCTTAGGGTTGCTCCAGGGCAGGAACATGCCCGGCAGCTGACAGGGTCTGGGTAGGTCTCAAGGCGGGCCAAGCCTGGCTGCAGCATTGTGACACTGCAGGCTTCATGGGAACCAAAGCTCCAGGGTGACACAGAGAGGCCGCCTGTCAGCAATGCTGCATTGTGACACCGTGGAGCCAAGATATCATTGCATCATTTCAACCCCCTATGGTCCAAAGGCCCATTGTGACATTGCAGGGGTACAGAACAGAGGAGGATGACATTGTGGGGCCCAGGCACACAGAGACCATTGCAGACACTGCAAGGCCTCAAGGGGATCTTGGGGCCATTAGACACTGCGGGACCTTCAGAACCTGGGGCTGGCCAGACACTGTGGGACTTATGGAACCAAGGTGCCCTTAGATCTCAGAGCCCCATAAAACCAAGGGAACACAGAACAGTCTGGCTGCTTTGGCCTCCTGTGGCCACCAGAAAGGTCCAGCTTGAATGGAGAATGCAAACCCTCCCTCCTAATTTTTGAAACACTGGGGCCCTGTGCAAATATATCCATGGAAAATAACTTTTACTAGTGTCCAGGCCATAACCAAACAAACAACAACCCCAAATTCCTCTGACAGCAGGCATTCTTCCCATAGCACATCCCAGGACAAGTCTGTCTGGCAGGGCGCTTCCCTTGGGTCACCTCTCACAGTCCCCAAAACCCTGGGGAAGGCTCTGGGCAGTGGGCAGCTCCATCCCCTCCCATGGGAATCTTCTGAAATGGCCATAGACCAATCCCTTCATCTAACTGTTCCACCTCCAACATTTTTAACTTCTGGCCTAGACTTTTGAGAAAGAAGGGAGAGGACTGCCTTTAAACTGAGCTCATAGTGCTCGATAAGGGCTGCAGGGAGAGAGTCCAGAGCCCAAAGAGGTTCCAAGGGGAAGTAACTCAGACCAGGATGGGGTGCGAGGGAGGAAATGCGCTGAGGCTCGGTGAGGGATGGGCAGGGTCTGGAATCGCCAGCAGACCCATCAGCTTGGGAGACCAAGCTCCCCCCCACATGGCTGAGAGATGATGATCCCAGCTCCTCAGGCAAAAAGCACTGGGGACCCGGGCAAGGAGAACTGCCTGTTCTGGTACACAACAGAGTCTGCCGGGATGGATGGTTGGACCCCGGTGCGGGATAGAGTGACCAGCACGCTGCTGGCAAAGATCTTTTATTATCTTCCCCAGCACTTGAGTACTTTGAAGGCAATGGATGGGCACAAATACCCAGGAACAGGAATTTCCCTGAGTGAGCTTTTTTTCTTTATGGAAACCGGGTGCAGTTATTGAGGCGGGCAGCGACCTGTACAGGCGCCTAACAGAGAGTGTACCTGCAGAGGATCCCTTTTCCTTTTTTTCCTCTTGTTCCTCCCTTTCATTTCCCTTTTTCTTTTCATTTTGTTCTTTCTGGTGCAGCTGGATACTATGCTTTGCTGTTGCTCCTAAAATCTCCTGTCTGCAGCTGTTCACTGCCCTCTTTCTTCTAGATTAAACTATGTTTTTTACCAACAGATTCAACTTCCAACAAATCTAACCTTCTGCTTGGATATTTTTATTTGGTTTTTTACTAACTATATTGCAATGTTTTTCTGTTGTTTAAAATCCTTTGCCAACTGAGCAAAGCCTACTTGCTTTGTGGAATCTAAAAAATCCTATGCCAAGGAGTTGAGGGAAGGGTCTTTATTTATGAAATTTCAGTGGGTTTCACATTTCTTTGTGTGTGGCAAGAAGAAAGCCTTTCTTTATTTATTAATTGTGCAGTCCATCATGGTCCCTCCAATTTCTATTTATCACACCCACTCTGTCTTGTTCTTTTGGCTGCACTTGACCTCCCTCCACGCCATTTCCAGAGCCCCTGTTTGGAGTTAGTATCATAACTCTTCTTGGGTGAAGGAAACTTCAGGCTTAGCTTTGTGATGTACCCCAGTTTTCCCAGTTTGCCTCTCCCTTGATGGAGCTGTGCCCCCGCCTGCCACTTTGCTGGGAGCAGCCGAAAATGAACATCCTCTGTGTCTCGCAGCCCGGCTCCATCCTCGTCGCCAGTTGGCTGCCATGGGGTGAAACCTGCAAGGTGCAGCCTGGGGGAGGAGGAGGAGGGAGGAAGGCTGGGATGAAGGGCAGGGCGGGATGGGGAGAAGGAGAGAGGGGAGACAGGGATGAAGATTGAGGGATGAAGGGTCTTGAGAGCAGGTGATGGAAGGAGGAGAAAGAGGTGGGCTCAACTGGAGAGGAGGGGGAGGAGGGGATGGAAAACCCAGGGATGGAAGAGAAGAAGGAGGTGGGGGATAGAGGAGGAGGAGGAGGAAATGGAGGAGGAGGAAGGAATGAGGAGGCAGGAGGGAGTAAAGAGGAAGAGGAGGGACAAAGGCTTGGACACTGAGCCAGGGCTGCCACGCTGCCGATCCCTGCCAGACATGAGAGCGTCCCCACTTGGCAAGGATCAGCCCCACCCATTTTAGCCGGGAGCTTGGAGGGGAGCTCGCCAAGATATCCCATAAGTCCCTGGTTGGCATTTTTGGGGATGTTTGGAGAATGAAGAAGGAATTCCAAGGCTGAGCGGAAAAGGCCCCTTGGGACATCTTCCTGGCGGTCAAAACATTTCAGCCAGCCTGAGCAGAGCCCTGTGTTTGAGAGGAGCCCAAAGTGGGAGCCCAGAGAGGGGGGCGCCTGGCCATTGGCAAGGAGCCTTCAAGAGCCTGAGAGAGGGGCAGGGGGACCTTGAGCCATTTTGTAGAGCAGAGAATGAGGGAGAGGGAGCCCGGGAGCCCAAAAAAAAGCCCAGCATCCCGAAATGGGGAGAGCGAAGAGGGGGAGCTTTTGGGATTGCTGGGACTGCCAGCAGCCTGGGCAGGGGCAGGCAGAAATCCAAGCGTGACCCCAGCAGCTGGGACAGGGGGAACCCCAACACCAGGAGGAGGAGGGATGGGAACCCTGGGAGGCTTTTTCAGGGCTGAATCTTGGTGTTTGGGAGGTTTTTCTGAGAGCTCAGAGATGGTCAAGGACTTGTGAGATGGACTTGGGCAGGGGGACCTTCAAACACAATGTGTGTTGGGGAAGATGAAACAGGAAAGCCTTATAAATATGATTGTCCAGGAAAGATTTTGAGAATGTAGAAAGTATAAGGAAGATTGAAATGAAAGTCTTTTGAGATACCTCAGTTAGTGAACAACTGCAAAACAATAGTGTGGCCCAACTGAAGGTAATCCTTTTGATGAAACACCCCCCTGCTTGCAGACAGGAAGATTACTAGTTCAGCAGAAGGGGGTCCAAAGAGGAGTTTTAGGGTTTAAAATGTAACACAGTATGGTGATGTAATGATTCTTACAGGCTGTATGTAAATGCTGCCAATTTGTATTTTGTACTAGATTGGTTAGTGAGAAATAGAATATTCAACACAGAAGAAAATTTATTGTATTGTAATGGGAACCAAAACAGCCAGGACTTGGACTTCTCTGGTTTTATCTCTTCTTGGGCCTGCTCCGAGCTGTGCCTGGCCAGGCTCCCAAGCAGGGCCCTGCACCCAGGCCCTTTGCAATAAACTGCAAGTTCCACGCCCTGGCTGCAGAGATCTCTTGTCTCTGTCTGTCCCGACTGTCCCACTGGTGAGCCCCTACAAACGTGCTCATTCCTTGTTTCCCCCAAACCAGGATTTCCCATTGCCCCCCCGGGAGGAAGAGGAAGATGCCCCGGGACACTGAGGCAGGTGAGGAGGAAGTCAGTGCCCTTTCCCTCTGTCCTGCTCCATCTCCCAGCCCAGCATGGCAGGGGCTGCAGCTCAGCCCTGGGGATCTCCTTGCCCTGCCTGTGGCACGGAGGCAATCCCATCCTGTCCTTGTCCTTCCTCCCCAGAGCAGGAGCAGAGCATGGAGAGCAGGGAGGACAAATGCCCACGGCAGAACCTGTGGAAGAGGCCTTTTGAGCGGCTCCATGGCACAGGAAGGCAACGGGGGAAAAGCCCCGAGATGCCAAGACGAGGAGGGGCTGCAAACGCAGCTGGCGGGGATCTGAGGGGAAAGAGCCAGCCTGGGCCAGGAGGTGGCCGGAGATGGAGCCAGAGCTCGAGCTGGTACAGCCATGAGCAGCTCCATGCTGGGGGAGAAGCCTCACATGTGCGTGGAGGTGGGAAGAGCTTCCAGGTGGAACTCCAACCTGATCAGGCACCAGAGGATCCACACTGGGAACAGCCCCACGAGTGTGGGGGTGGGAAGAGCCCAGGTGGAGCTCCAGCCTGATCAAGCACCAGAGGATCCACACTGGAGAAAGGCATTTGCATTGTTCCAGAGGTGGATGCAGTTCAGCCAGAGCTCAGCCTGATCACACACCAGATGACCCACACTGGGGAGAGGCCCCAAGAGTGTTCCAAGTGTGGGAAGGGGTTTCAGACCAGCTCCCATCTCCTCCAGCACTATTGGATTCAGGGAGGAGGCCCTTCCTAATGCCCTGAGTGGGGAAGGATTCAATTGAGGCTCCACCCTGTCACATACCAAGAGTAACACACCACTCAGAGGGGTGTTGAGTGTCCCAGTGTGGAAGAGCAACCAGGAGCTCTGTGCTGTGTGACCCGACACCAGCGCCCCGCACCAGTAAGGGAAGCCCCTTTATACTCCAGCCCTGAGTGTGGGCAGAGAAAGGCGCTTGCTCCAGCTCCATCCCCCGCTGGAGGAGGCACTTTGGGCACAGCCCTGGTCACTCACATTCCCTGTGATCCTTGTTGGGAACACCCCTGGCTGCTTCTCCTTTTGGTTTGGCCTTATTTTCCTTGGCTTCACCTTCATCCTTTAAAAACACCAAAAACTGGGTTAAATGAAGGAAATTGATTGGATATATCTGAAGTTCCACAATTTCTCAGTTGTTTTAGAGGGAGTTTAGGATTTGGGGGCAGGTTCTGTGTGGAGTGCTGCTGTTGCTAAGAGGCAGGAATTTGATCTCACCCTTCTTGTGTTGCTAAGAACTCCTCCCCTGACCCAAACCCCAACTCCACCCTTGGGATACCCTATAAAAACTCCACGGCCCTGCCTTTGCCCTGTCTTTGGGGGGGTAAGAAATGGATTCCGAAAGGATCATCTCTTTTCCCACTGGATTCCCAAAATTTCAGCTTTTCCCCCTGGATTCCCAGAGGATAAATTTTTCCCACTGGATTAGCCCTTTTCCCACTGGATTCCTAGAGGATCAACCTTTTTCACAGGATTCCCAGAGAATTCTGACTCTGTCACTGGTTTGGTTTTTTTTTTTGTTTTTACTACTGCATTTGTATTTTTAATTTTTCCTAATAAAGAACTGTTATTTCTACTCCCATATCTTTGCCTGAGAGCCCCTTAATTTCAAAATTAATATAATACTACTACTACTACTACTACTATTAGTAGTAGTAGTAGTAGTAATACACAGTAGTAGTAGTAATAATCAAAACGAGGGGTTTAATTTCCATTTTAGTGGAGGCTTTGAAATGGGAGACACCCCAAGGATGGGCCATTTAAATAGTTCCTGAAAATATGTAAATTAGTTCATGGATATGCATGAGGGTCTATGAATATAAATCAGGCTGATGTAATTAAAAACAGATTAATTTGTTTGGTTTAACATGACTGGGGGTCTTGGTTCCCATAACCTTTTGCTTAATGTTCCTTGTCTCCCATTACATCAGGTTGTTGCATATTCCTAGACTTTTGCATATCCATAAACAACTTAACATAAACCAGGAAGAAAATTTGCTTTATCCTGTTTGGGGTCCAGCCCCTCCCAGCTCAATTTGGGTCATCCCCATTCCCCAACAGCTCAGTTTCCTGGGCCATGAAATTTCAGCTTCATTTGGGGGTCCCACCCTTCCACCCTGGGCCAATTTTCATAAAAGAGCCCCAGTCCTCCCCCCAGGCTTTTGGGGGCTCAGGCCCCTCCTGTCCCGCTTGGGGTCCCGACCCGTTTTGGATTAATTTGGGGTCCCCAGCCCATCCCCAGGTGTTGCCCTGACAAGGCGTGGTGGCCTGGTTCCGAGAATTCAGCACGGCAGCCCAAACCCAGGGCTGCTCGGGCCAGTGACTTACAAACACCAACATGGCAGACGGTCAAAGGCCTTTGTTAGCTCACTTCATGGATTTTTATACTCTGGGGGTCTTCTCTACATCAGGGGGGACTTGTTTTTTGGGGAAACTTACTGGGGTCAGAAAACTACTAGGACTGGTGGAAGGTTTACTAGGACCGGGTGGGCTACATTCCTAGGTGATTCTTATCAGGAGGCTGGGCAAGGTCAGGGAAGGGACACTTTCCCTGTCCCGTGACAGTCCTGTGATCTTCCGAACATGATTGTTTCCCTGTTCTCCCACATTCCCCCTCTCTATCACAAAAGAACAAGGTAGTTATATACATATAGGCATTAAAATGAGGTATAAAGGTTTGGATTTGATAAAGGAAATAGGGTTTGGGAAATCTCCTGAGTAGTTTTTTTTTTTTTCCCAGGCATTTTTATGATAGCATGGCTGCATTCACAGCATTTGTTGCTGGCCTATGAACAGGATATTAGTCCGTTCCAAATCTAACGACAACGTAACTATCTTGTTCAGCAGGCACGGTCCAAAGGTGACAGCTAGAAGCATTCGTTTTGTGGATGGACCTATTAGGGTAGAAATTAGGGTGGTTAGCCATGGTGATTTATTGAACCAGGACTGAACCAACCCTCTTGGGCTTCCCTGTCTTTCTGTCTCTGAGCCAGTCTGTTCCGAGTTCTGCCATGAGTCTTCTGACAACTCCCGTGTAGTCTGCATAGAAGCAGCACCTCTTTCAAGGCGTGACACACAGGCCTCCCTGCTGCATGAACAGGAGGTCTAACCCCCTGTTCTGCAGGACCACCTCCTCGAGAGAGGTTTTCCTTCTCCAGATAGGAGATGGATTTTCAATCCTTTGAAGGTCTTCATCGATGGTTTTCCTGCCTGGGACAGTCCTTGGTGCTGAGTTGCTGGGGCTGAGACACCCGTCCTCCGTTCCAGCTGCTCCTAGGCCGAGCAGCATTGCAATAGTTATACCGGTTATCCTTCTCTTTTGTGGAGCCGGCTGGGTTCCTCAGAAAGGTACAATGCTTCATCTGACCTGGTACAGGACCCTAGGAACAACTGTAGAACCTGGACACAAAAGTCGTTAGAATCATCATTTTCCTCCTCCTGCCCGCTCCCCACATCCCAGATCGGACGGGACCACCCATTGACAGGGGATTGACAACTTTTGCAGACATCCTTTCCGCCTTTAGCTAGGGCTTTTCATTTCCAAAGCATCTGCCCCAGGCCCTGTGACCTGGCTCAGGGTGATTCCTTTTCGCGCCCTGTCCCATCTGCACTGGTGAGGGGCATTGGCTGTGGAATAACTGAAAGGTCCTTAAACAGGTCATAGAAAGGGGGTTTGACATCACAACAAAGCCAGCAAGAATTGAGGTTTTGAAAAGAGCACTTTGTCGAAAGGAAGGTAGACAAATTGACCCATGCCAATGGATTGGTCCAGGAATCAGATCCGGCCCGGCTTCATTTGAAGGGCCCAGCAGCAGAATCACATGCAGAACCTTGTGGCAGGGTGGGGTCTTGGGTCTCACCCTTTCGGGTCTTTGTTCGCCCCGCTGTCTGGACGGTTTGGTGGTTTGTCACTTTCCTCTTTTAAACAAGGAATTAATGTCCACGCTTTGCACAATGCCCAGCTAAAGTGATTGGCATGAACTGCATGTTTTAGAAAACAGAAACTCACAGTTCTCATTAGTCTCATCCTTCCATTGAAAGGTCCATGGAGGAAGACGGGTGAATGTTATGGCCTGGACACCCCCTGATTTTGTCCGTCCTTTTGACAGCTGGATCCCCTCCAGGCCCTGAGGCCTGGCAGCTTCCCAATGGTTTTCCAGTGTCAACAACCTTTCTAATCAATTGCAAAAACTTTTTCCTGGGTTTTAAGGCTGTTCACCAATAGGATAAACATGTGTGGCGTTTCATGAATGAACAGGACTGTTTGTTTCTCTCCCCACAAACAAGGGTTGGATCAATGTTTCATTGAGCACTTTGTCAGCACAAAAGTGCCACATGGTCTGAATGGCTGGAATGGAATTGGGCTGGCTCTGCCCTCTTGCTTTGAGCCTCTCACCTCTAACACCGTTGATGCTCGGTTTTGCGGGTCTGATTTGGGCGCTCAATTGGTGGCCTGCCCTCCTACTGGATACAAATTATGGGACGCCCCAGGAGCATGTCCTGAAAACAAAAACTCCAAGTTCTCATTACTCATCTGTCACTGTGGAGGTGAAATACCTGAGGGACACCACCTGGTTGCCATCCTTTTTGATGCAAGTCCCCTGTGAGGAAATCAGCCTCAAGCCCTGTTCCTGTGGCAACTTATTTCAATTAGTTTGTGGGCCTTCCACTGGCTGCAATCACCCCCAGTGTAACAGGACTGTCATCAGTTTCCTCCTGGGGGCTGATCTGCCAGCGAGGCGGTTTTCCAGCACACGTGCCTGAACAAGTGTCCACTCTCAAAGAAGCCTGAGAGCCAACAAGCTTGGTTTCCATTCTGATTTGTTCAGCCCATGGCCTTCCCCTGTACTGTTATATGTGAAGTCACTAAAATGTTTCTCCCCATTGCCAGTTCAAACCTCTTTGACAAAGTTTGGCCAAGACCTGCTTTGATCCACTTGGTTTACGTGCAGTGGCCATGGCTGTCAGTCCCCTGGTTGTGGCCTTACCACTTAAATTTTGTTGTGCTGTGTGGCTTTGACACCGGGGTTCACTGTCCAATCATTTGGACACAGAAGAAGTCTGACTGCCAGATCTCAGAAGGCCTGAGACCTCTCGGGTTGACCCCATGTCCACAGGGTACTTCCTGCAATGGGGGCTGGTGGCCACTACATGTTTCCGCTGGGGCGTCCCATTTCCTTGCCCAATATCATTGAGATCTATCTGGACTCCTGCCTGCTAAAAATGCAAATCTATCTGGACCCCCCTGCCAGGGACTAAACAAATCTATTATCTCAAAAATCTTAAAACCTTGGAAGTGAAGAATGGGTCTCATATGAAAATGAAACATTGATCTGTTCTGTTCCAGTTTCTATGCAAAACTGCATAGGGAAATACAAGATGACAACAATTAAAAATCAATCAAATAATACACACAACCAATAACACACTTAAAATCAGCTATTACAACACTGAACTGTCATCCCAGAGTCTGCGATAGCTGATGAACCTTAAAACAACAGAGAACTGGAGAACTCATGTCCGGATTCATGTTTCTCCAAACTCTCCTTGAAAACAACTTCAGCTATCATACATTGTCAAATCGCCAAGCCAAAAGGACTTGAATACTTTTTGATGCAGAAAACATCTGGGCTAATTTTGAATCATTCCATTCAATTAGAGCTAGAATTTGGCCAGAATTCGAACTCTAATTAATGGATTACTCAATACATTTTTAAAACAAGACTCTTAAAAACAGCAATTATAAATAGGAAACCTTAGGATTAAAGATCAATCAAACCATTGAATAATTGAATCCTTCCAAAACTTCTGTCAGGACAGAAATTCTTCAAACACAGCAAACTTCTTGAATTCTCGGCTGTAATACTCTATAATAACTGAAGAAACAATATCTGAAGAAAACCACGAAACTGGTAACCTGGATTTAAAAGAAACTTCAAAAACATGAGTAGTTAAGACGCTAAAAGACACGATTCTGGAGAGACACGTGTCTTGTAGATGATCACACAAAGAGATAGTGAAACACATGAAGGCTGCCTGTAAATATTACAATACCTTGATAATAATTCTTACTATAAATTCTGAGAATTCTCATTATATAATCAACTTATCAACAGAAAGTGTCTGAGGGGGTTATGACAACCTTTTCAAACTACTCATATAGCATTAATAACAATCCTTATTTATCAGTACTGCCTATAAAATCCAAAAATAACAACGGTTACAAACTCAATACCAACAAAACTCTGAACCATTGAAGGATCAGCTGATGACCCCACAGATAAGATCTGATTGATATTTCTCAAATGCTCTGTCATCAGAGGCATTTCAGGTAGTTGAATCGTTACTAATACTTCTATCTTTATATGGCAGTTTCCCTCCCTGAGAGGCATTTTTCACAACAGAAGATTTGCCAGCTGGAGCTCTCGGCTTCGAGGATCCGCCTTGCTGGCCTAGAATGGATCTTTCTCCCCCGCCAGCCCACAAAGCTGGGTTTGCAGCCCTCCCGGGGATCATCTGGGGCTCACCTAATCCAGCCACAGCTAGAATAAAAAATCCTGGTCTCTTTCAACAAAAGACTTTGCCTTGGCCTGGGAGTTGCTCTTACCAATTTTGAGGATCTGATCCAAACTAATCTTGTGTATGTAATTTGCCTCCACAACTACCAAGATTCAAACCACAGCTCAAAATCCCAAACATCAAACATTGACCAAAACTAAGAAACCTTTCATTTTGATTCCAATAAAAGCCCAAGCGTTAAACCTATAAAAATCTCACCCTCTTTACAATGGTTCAAGCTCCCAAAGTCAGTGATTACATGGAGACCAAAAAACACCAAGATTGGGAATCAGGAAATCAACTGATCCCCCTCCTGCTCACCTGCTGATTGCAGAATTGCTTGGCTGGGGCAGAGGCTTTAGATACAGGGAAAATGAACCTTTTGTGCTGGTCACAGATTCCTCTTATGTTGCTGTGTCCTAGCTATGAGAGCAGAACATGCTTCCTCTTGAACATTTCTAACCCAAAATCCAACTGCTCTCCTAATGCATCATTTGACCTAATGTTCCTCAACCCTTTTCTCATATAATCCATGTGCCCCAGGCCCAGCACGGACCTTCAGGGGCTCCCCTTCCCCAAACCCCAGGAAAGCAGATGCAGCAGGGCATGGTTGGAACTGCTAATATTCCTGACATCTTTGCCCAGGCAAAGTTGTCCCCATACGTTTTCCCCAAATGTGCCTGCCCGCCAGACAGTTCCAAACTCTCAAGGATCCCACTTCCCCAAATTTCGCTATTGTTAACAGAGCATGGATGTCAGACCTATTGATACCGGATATGGGAATGGGTGTCAATCCCAGTTAGGGCGGAACAGCTGCCAGCTGTCTACAGATGTTAAAGGATGAGGAAAGTTTGGAAGATCAAAATACTGAGGATTGGGATGTTTATCATTGGGTTCATTCTCCAAAACTGTGTTGATCAGATCAGCGCGGGAGAAAATACTCCAGAAGATAAAAACAAGGACGCCACTTTTGCCACCCTGGGAGTACCAAAAGGAAATCAAAACAGATAACGGACCAGCCTGCACACTCTCGTAAGTTAAAGGAACTTCTTAATGCATGGGGCACTGCTTTACAAGACTGGCATACCTGTAAACCCACAGGACAATCCGCCGTGGAAAGGACACATCAAACCCTCAAAAGAGTCCTCCATCAGCAGAACAGAACACGAAAATCACATCTCCAGTGGAAAGACTTTTGTAAAGCTCTCTATGTCATCAATTTTTTGAACTGTTCCGGTTTCAGAGCCTGATCACCAATACTAAGCCACTTTGCAAATTCCCACCCAAGCCAAGCTTACTGAAAAAACCACCAATTAACTCGTGAAGGATCACAGATCACATCAATTTTCTGGGCCTTATCAGCTTATTGCTTGGGAGTGAGGACATGCGTGTGTGCTACTGCCATCCGGTCAAGGTGGTACCCAGGAAAAAATGTAAAACCATGTGCAGAATCTTCGAATACCGCTCCTGCAGACAGTGAGAACAAGAACTTTCTCTCCTGGGGCAAACTAGGAACCACCTCAGAACCAAACCAGCTCCGGCCTGGAGAAGAAGACGTCGCCGAACTCCCCTAACACCTGAACAGACCGCCCCTATCACAAGACAGCAGACAACACAGGGACAACAACATAATGTCCTGCTGCATCAAGCCATAAATATAGCCTAACATGAGGAGTGTTTTTGAATTATGTGTTGTTACTCTCTTTTTTGCATTTAAATACCCTATTGTTCCTTTTCTTTTTAAAAAACCCTCTTGCTTTCTACCCTCTCTCCCCCTTAGCTTAACTTAGAATTTAAAAAGAAAGGGGGAGGAACAGGAACAGAAAAGATCTAGGCAAAACCCTCTCTCATCATAAAGCTAACAATTTTGTTTATATTCCCTATCAAGCCTATTCACTGCCCAAAGATGAAAAATATCTCCCGTTGGTGCTGTCCTCCTGCAGCCTGGATGCTCTTCACTGCACTGCATGTCTCACGGCTGGATCCAGCCCTCAGCCCAGTCATAATGTCTGGGTAACCACTTAAAAGCAGCTAAAACAGGACAACCTGTGGTGGCCTTGTCCATGGGAAGCATTGATAACCCACTTTCCACATGTCTAGTAGAGATTCCCTTTGTTGCAGATGATTTGGCCTTTTTGTAACTCAGGGTTCTTAGCACCACTGGGTAAGAGGACCCAATGTGGTTGATACTTGGGACAGTGGACAAAATTCTGCCAGATGATAATCAGGAGCCCCAAGAATTGGATCTATTAGGTCCTCCATGGCCACATATTGTGTCAAGAATTTTCTTTGCGCGTCCAAAAATAGTAATTGGCCAGGGTGACGGAACAAAAACACATATCGAAAGATGTATCACCAATTAACAAAGCCTATAACCCTCATGATTGGTGCAATTACGGCCCGTGTGATCTCTGTGTCCTCGCTCCATCAAGGTACTACCCAAAAGGGAGCGTTTCTCATCTGTGGTGACAGGGGTTTGGGCAGGATCGCTTCCGACTCCAGGGGGTCCCTGTACCTGTAAAACTTTCCACACCCCATCCGAATATCACCCCTGTTACATAATTGGAAGGAAAGCGAATCAAAGCAGCCAAAAAGGTCACCACTGAATTTGATGAAGTGTGACCCTAAATTGTATGATTACAAGGACAAACCGAAAAGATTTGCGGTCTCCTTGTTTTACCATGGGTAGCTGCCTTCGGAAGCCCTCGTGATATCAGTCACCTTGGGTGTTGGCTCAGTAAACAAGCCAATGCTACCTCCAGCGGCCCTGGTGATCTCTAAAGGATGAAGAAACTACAAGACAAGCTTCACTCCAGAATCGAGCAGCAATCGACTTCCCTGCTGCTTGCCCACGGACACGGCTGTGAGGACTTCGAAGGAATGTGTTTCAACCTCTCTTCACGATCGGAATCCATCCATGCGAACATCCAGAAACTGAAAGATCTCGTGAAGGACTTGAAAAGTAAAACTATTCCAGACTGGGTTAATGAACTTTTTGGGCATTGGGATTAACAGGATGGGCTGCTTCTTTGGTTAAAATTTTGCTGATTCTCTCTTGTAGTTGTGATTGTGTTAGCTATGTTTCGTGCCTTTTCACTGTTTTTAAAGAACTATAGGAATGCCTTTTTAGTAAAACAGAAAGGAGTTGTGGGAAAACAGCAGGATACAGGAAAAACTCCTTGGAAATAAAATGGGAGAGTCATCTCTGGTAGGCGTTGTCCTGTTCCTCTCACCCGACGTGGTGAGAACCTTCAGCCCCAATCCAGTTAAGACATACTATTGGAAATCCCCTTTTAGCTATTGGTCAGTTAAGAATATGCTTAAACCTGCGGCCATTGGCTGGTTTGGATCCATGCCAAGGCTATAAAAGAGCCCTCTGTGCCCCTTCCTTGGAGAAGAAGAATCGCTGTACCCTTGGTGGACACCCGAATAAACTTCATACGGAATTTGTACCCATATTCCTCTTCCCCTCTCTTTCTCGTCTGCTTGCCACCAAATCCGAGCGATCCTGCTTCCAGCCTGAGCTGAACTCACGAAGAGCTGAATCACTCAAGCTGAATATCACTGGCTTGCTAGGAAGGAGTTCGGAGGTTTTTATCCTTGAGCTCAGGAACTTGGGTCTCTAGAGGACACTCGAAAGTACTGAGCTAACTGGCATTCAACATGATAATAGTCGGGTTTACCTAAAGGATCCTGAGCTATAATCCCCTCAGCAACATCTGACACATAAACAAGGGATTGCCATACAGGAAGGATTTTAGACAGACATAAAAATTTTATATAAAAGATAAAACTACAACTAAGATGCTGACTAAAGAGTTATTTAAACTTCTGAAAGATTGGGCAACTCCCTGAAGCTCAAAGCATGAAGACATTCAAGGGAGATGCATTGGAATGATCAGAGAACAGCTGCAGGAGGAAATCTGGGAGCAGCAGGAAGGACATAGACTCAACTGCTCTAAATGAAGAGACGTTCTTAGACATGGCCATTTAAACAGGACAGATGGAAACACCTGAAGGAAGAGAGTAATGAAATATTAGACTGAATGAGGTGGGCAAAGGGAGAGGGGAAGATCACTATTTCTTCATCTGCCATCAGTAGAAGAATCCAGTAGATCTCCATGGAATCCCCGTTCCTGGCGGGAAAACTTTGCCATTCATTAAAATTACTCATGTGATGCAGATTATAAAGATTTTCTGGTGTATTAGGTAACTAACAGGTACTAAAACCTGTGCCCCTTTCAGGCAGACATCAGCTGTGTGCCCATGAACAGGCAGGACAACTTGTACCCTGAGCTGCCCAGCTGGGATGGGATCTCTCCCAGAGCACCTGAGGCAGAGCAGAGCACCTTGCAAGCTGCAAGTCTCTGACAGCCCCACAGGGTGCCTGTCCCATCAACATCTGCTCTGCTCCAGTCTGAAACAGGGCCCAGCATGGTGCTGGGATCATCAGAGAGCTGAGGTGTGTGCTGGAATTCAATGGCCTCCCCATCCTGCAGCAGCCCTGCATTTCCCTCCTGCAGCCTTGGTCTCCAGCACAGCCATGGAGGCTCTTTGGGCTCTGGACTGTTGCTTCAGCCCCCAAGGGCAGCTGAGCTCTGCCTTTGGCCCAGTCAGGCCTGGCCAGCGCAGGCCATGCTCAGCAATTGCTTGTGTGTGCCTGGTCTTGCTGTCAGCCCCAGCAGCGGCTGCATGGCCCCTTTGTGACCCTGTGTGGCCCTGTGCAGGCCCAGCCATGGTGGCCCAGCCCCTGTGCAGGCCCAGCCCAGGCCAGGAGCATTGTGGCTGGGAATGGCCCCTGTGCCGTGGTGCCCACAGCAGCCATGGGGCTCTGTGCCCCATGGCCTCCCTGCTGGGCAGCCTCTGCCAGCTCCTGCAGAGCCCCTGGCACCTGTGGGGCTGAACAGACAGCCCTGCCCCAGGCTCTGCCGGCCTCTGGGCCAGCAGAGAGGCTGGCCAGGGCTGGCCATGGCTGGGAACAGGCCCTGAGCCCCACAGGAGGATGGAGCTGGGCCACAGCCAAACTCAGCCCAGGCCAAAGCTGGGCTCAGCAGCCAGGGCTGCTAAGGGCTGGGCACAGAGGCTGGCGCTGACAAATGTGCTGGGCCCCCTCCCTGCTCTGTCCATGCCACCAAGGGCACAGAGCAGCCTCCTCTCTGGGCCACTTGCCTGTTTGCAATGCCTTGCAAAAGTGCTGGCCCTGCCCAGAAGGCCTGGCCTGAGTCCTGCCCTGCATGCTCAGCCAGGCTGAGATGGACACTGATGGTTTCTGGGCCAGGCTCTCGGGCCCAGCCAGCTCCCTGCAAGCTCTGCCAGCTGCCCTGAGCTCTGGGGCAGCACCAAGGGCCTCTCCCAGCCCAGCCCAGCCGGCTCTGGCCCCACAGCTCTGCTCAGGCCAGGCTGCTCTGGGCACTGGCCCCACCCTCAGCCCCTGCAAAGGGCACAGCAGCAGCTGCAGCTGCCACAGGACTCAGCCCCCCAGCCATGGGGGAAGGTGCTGGGCCAAGGCCAAAGGAGGCTCCCCCTGCTGCCCTGCTCCCCTCTGCCTGAGGTGCTGAGGCTCTGCAGCCCCTGCTGCCATCCCATCTGCCCAGGGCAGCACACAAACCCCCCAGCCTTGGGGCCTCAAAACTGCTCCTGCTCCAGGCCCAGGGCCCATCCCAGAGCTGGGGCAGCCACAAGCTGTGCCCATTTCTGTTCCTTGCTGCTCTGATGGGATGGATCCTCAGTCACTTGAGGTTGCTGATGAATTTTACTCTCTAGAGGCCTCTTCTTTCTTGAGCCCTTCCGTTAAGGAATGCGGTGAGAAAAGCTTATAAACATTTGTTCTAAACACCTGAACAAGAAAAGCTGTAGGGAACAATTGAAGTTTTTATTCTTCTGTGGTAAATTAGTCACATTTCAAAAAGTGTATTTAAAGTCAATATGCCATATTGAAAACTATGCAGACAGAATTGTTTTGTCCTGTCTTCTCCTTCTCTTTATAGAATGATATCAGCATTTCCCAGTTGATATTGACCCCCAGCACCTCCTAACGCAGTATGAACAGATATGAAAATCAAGACCCTTCATGGCTGACAATCAATCACACTTTGTCCATACCCCCACCCCACCATTTCCCTCACCCAGCCCCTGGCCCTCAGGGCTGCTGAGGAATGGAGTCACATCCAGGGGTGTCCCCAGGGCTCAGGATTGGGACCAGGTCAGTTCAATCTCTTTATTGCTGATCTGGACGAGGCCATCGAGGGCACCCTCAGTCAGTTCCCAGGTGAGCATAAGGTGGGTGGGAGTGTGGCTGTGCTGGGCGGCAGGAAGCCCTGCAGAGGGATCTGGACAGGCTGGAGCCATGGGCCCAGGACAATTGGCTGAGGTTCACCAAGGCCAAGGGCCAGGTCCTGCCCTGGGCTCACAACCACCCCAAATCCCTGGCCCTGACCCTGATGCCCACAGCCTGTTCTATTTCCTTCATCCCTCCTTTGCCAGGGACTTTCTGGGACAAGAGAGCTCTGCTCTGGGCATGGAGGGCGGTCCAAGTGCCACCACTGGAGTGGGAACCACAACTCATCAGGTTTGTGTCCTTTGCGGGTCAGGAAACTGTTGAGACTTAGAGGCACAGAAAGTTTCTCTTCATGGCCAACAGACCACAGTTGAACAGGACACAATTTAATAACAATCTCGCTCTTCCCTGAGCCATGTGCAATGTCCTAGCAGCGTCTGATGAGTCCACCATCCACAAGTGATTTCCATACTAAAATTAATTTCAGATAAACATGGTCCTGTGATAGATATAAACAAAATTAAATTCTTGTATCAGGATGCTCATCCTGGAGTGGGGGGCAAAACAGCTCCAACAATTCCTGATTTGCAAAGCTGTCAGTGGTGGATGGAGAAGGGAGGGCAGGCTGCTTTTGGTGTTGAGGAAATGCTGAAACCAGCCTGACTCATTTCATCTCCTCCTGTCTGGCTGAGCTCCCCTCTTTCCCCTCTCACCCATTGGCTTTTGTCTCCCACCAGGCTCCCCGGTGAAGAGCCTGGCTCTGTGTTCTCCATCCCCTCCTCGCTGGCACTGCCAGGCTGGGACGAGGAGCCCCTCAGCCTTCCCTGCTCTGGGCTGGACCAGCCCAGCTCCCTCAGCCTCTGCTCACAGCCCAAGGGCTCCATCCCCACCTTGGAGGCCCTTCCCAGACCCTGCTCCAGCTGCCAGACATCTTTCCTGCCCTGGGCAACCCAAACCAGGCCACAGTGACCTGGATAATCCACATCCTTGATGTCCTGGTCACACAGCCCTGGCCCCTTGTCCCCATGTCAGGCTCTGGGGTGGATCCTGTGGAACATCCTTTGGTGGAGGCTGAGGCTCCAGGTGGGCCGGGGGGATCCCAGGGGACAGGGACCCCGCTGGGCATGAACAGCATTGGACTTGTTGGGACAAACAGTGAGGGGCTGATTGGAGTGACCAGCCCAGTGACCTGGACAAGCCTGTTGGGGATGGGATCATCTGTGATGTCAGAGCCCTCTGGATGTCACAGCCACTCTTTGATGTCACAGATCCTTCTCTAATGTTCTCCAGAAAGTCTCTGCTGTCAGCCAACTCTGTGATGTGTATGCCCTGTGATGTCAGATCTCTGCCTGTTTGTCAGCTGGCTCTGTGATTTGGGGACATTCTCTGTGGCTCCTGCTATCTTATGTCAGCCCTGTGATGTCATAGTCTGCCCTGTGATGGACAGAGGCAAGAAATGATGTCATAGATGAAAGGGATGTCACATGGCCCACTCTGTGATGTCTAGATCTGACTGTCCTGGCTTACCCGATGATATATTGTCTCCCAACCCAGGGAAAACACCTGGATCTTGTTCTCCAAAACCCCAGGCCCTGGAAGCCTTAAGGATTGGTTGGTTAGGAGAAAGAAAATTCGAGAGGTCAGTGTCCTGCCAGCTCAACCAGGCCCACTGGAACAAACAATCCCAGAAAATAGGGACCTGAGAAACCCCCCCTGACAACATGGGATAAGAAGTAAGGGATTTATTGGATGACAGTGGAATTTTAGTGGGAAAGATGATTAGGCTTATATGTTTTCTCATTTCAATCAATGGATATGTTGGCAAAAGTGTTCAGAATTTATAGGATGGGCAACTTTCACACCTCCTGAATGCAGGGCTTTGGGATGTCCTGCTGAGCCCCCCAGATGAATACAGGTGGCTGCTCTAAATCCATCCTGGGGGATGTCTCTAATATGAGCCCCAGGCTGTTCTAAAATTTTTTTGTCCAACTCTCAGGAGGTCCTGCAGCACTGAGGTCCAGTGAGCCATCCCTGTGAAGGGCACAAGGAGGATCTGTGAACACAGAGAGGTGTCCTGACCTGGGCACCCAACAAGTTTATGGAACAGTTCACCTTGGGTGCCACAGGGGCACCCACAGGATGGCTGAGGAGATCAGAGTGGATCAGCGTGGTTTCAATATCTGCATTGAT
>JALJVW010000535.1:0-13004 GCA_024865655.1 Emberiza elegans | reverse complement strand
GCATGCCTGGGCAGCTGGCTAAGCACAAGCACCGTTTTCCCTCCTCCATGCCCCACAGATCCGGGCAGGAAAAAAAGATCCTGGGAGTTTGTCTATTGTAACACATTCTATATTTACATAGTAAAGGAAAACAAACAAAGAGAAGAAAAGAACAGTCTTGAACAGAAGGAAAATCCCCCGCTGGCTCTGCTGGTCCCAGCAGACAGAGCCTCTGGCATCAGATCTCCCATAGAGCTCCAGCAGCACAGTCGGCCAAGCCCTGAGACACGAAGCCCTGTCTTCCATGCCCTGTAGGAGCTGATCTTCCAGGGTTCTCAAGATGGAATATCGAACTGTAACCTGCCCTGAGAATATGTAAAGTTTGAAGAGCCAGGCTTCCCACAGAAAGGCTGATGTCATTTGCCATTTCTTCCAGGGCTGCAAGAGAAGGAACAGAACCACAGTCAGATCCCAGATCTGCAGGGGCGAGAGAGCCCCTGCCACGACCATCCCAGCTGGCTCTTGCCATGGCCAGAGAGGAGCAGGGACTAAGGGTTCAGCCAGGCTGCTGGCTACGAATGGCCCGTGGCCCTGAAATCCCAGTGTGCTCTGCCCACTGGAGCAGAGCCCTCCCAAAAGGGGGGGCAGGGCTTGGCTCCCCAGCAGCCCCCGCTGTCAGCCCGCTGCCCTCACTCACCAGTGCAGATCAGCTGCAGCTCTTGCTGCTGCCCCTCACACAGAGACACAAATAAGCTCAGCAGAAGAAAGACAGGAAGAGGTCTTTGTATGATGTATTCAGGAAGGTTTATTGCATCCAGCATGCTGAAGGGATCAGGGACAAAGACCTGGACAAATGCTCTGCACCAGGTTAAGTATGGGTCAGTGGGCAAATGGGGGGACAAGGGAGCAGTGCAAAGGGGATTGGCTTTCCAGGAAGACAGGGCCGGCCACCAGGGTGTACCCCAACCAATGAGGAAACACAGAAAGCAGAAACCGTGAGAATTTGGGACATGTGGGGGAAGGAACAGGGGTGGATGATAGTGTTGCAAGGCTCCATGACAGAAGTCCAGAAGTCTTCTCTCTCAGCCTAGGTGGAGACTCTATTGTATATTCTTCCAAGGCAAGGCCCTTGGGATTTCCCTGAAGGGTTCAAAGGATTCCATAGGTTTTATATAGGAAGGAGTGAACAAAAGCACAATTTTCAAATCCAAGGCAGACAAATGATATAGGAAAATAATTTCCAGAAAGCAACCTTATCTCAAGAATTTATGATGCAAGCTAACTGCCATGTGAATCAGGGAAAGCCTGGCTCCTTTACTTTTCAGCAGGAAGTATTTCCCCATGTAAACAGATACCAGTGCTATTGTTGGTGCTAGATCCCCCCAGGATGGTGTCATGCACAGCATACAGTACAGCTGGGTCAGGAGATGCAGGGGGAGAAGAGCAGCAACCTCTCTGAACATATCATAAGGATATAAAGCTAGCAGAGAGTATCCAAAGAGGGCATGAAGATGATGAGGGACAGGAGGGGGAAGCTGTATGAGGAACAGCTGAGGTCAATTGGCTTGTTCAGCTTGGAGAGGAGGAGCAGGAGGAGGGAGAGGGAGGAGGTCTCAGCATGGCCTGCATCTTCCCCCCCGAGGACAGCTCAATCTCTGCTCTCTGTGACAGGGGACAGCCTGAGGGAATGGCTGGAGCTGTCAGGGCAGGGTCAGGTGGGAGATCAGGAAAGGTTCTTCCCCAGAGGGTGCTGGGCACTGCCCAGGCTCCCCCAGGAATGGGCACAGCCCCAGGCTGCCAGAGCCCAAGGAACATTTGAACAATGCTCCCAGGGATGCACAGGGTGGGGTTGTTGGGCTGTCTGTGCAGGGCCAGGGGTTGGGCTCCGTGATCCTTGCAGGTCCTTTCCTCTGGTGAGTCTGTGATTCCATGATTCCTAGACACTGGGAAGGAGGATCGATGCAATGCTTTGCCATGTAAATAAATGCTCTTTGTAGTGCCTTCAGTTGGCTGTGCTCTCAGTTGTACCAAACAAATGTGACAGAATTCAGCTGCGATTTTAGACAGAAAGCACAAAGCGCCACCTCACCATATCGAGCATTGCTCTGTTTAAAGGTTCCAACAATCTCTTCTCCATTTCCAGATGCAAACATCAGCAAACACACGTTGGAAAAGTCAAATGAGTTCCAACATTCCCAGGATACAAATTTTCACTAATGAAACCAAGGGTATGCCCACAAAGCCTTTGGAATCACTTCCTGGATGAATTAATGTCTCTCCCATGCAGGGGCTGTAATAGCTGAACTTCTGCAGTGCTGAAAGGCTTTGGGTAGAGGGGAACAAGTCCACAATGTTCCTGTACAGTCTGAAATAGGGATGCAGGGTTGGACCAAAGGCTTTCCTCAGGGGGATGATGCCAAAATCCATTGCATTCTGGCATGCCAGCATTCCAGACCCCAGCAGGTCTGACAGGCAGCCCGTGCAAGGAACAAGCAAGATCCAGCTACTACAGGATGGAAGGGAAGGAGATGGATTCATTCAGACAAGCAATTAGTGCTTGAAGGAAACCCATGCACAGGTCCCCTTTGAGTGAAATGGAAAAGCAAAGGGATTTTTGGCAACAGTAGCAGAACTCTTGGAAATAGGAGTGCTTTGCAACAGCAGCTTACAAGGACTAATTGCTGCCACTGGACATTAGGGCAGATGAGAAGAGTTTGGGTAATGCAGGAATCATGTCAGGAGATAAGCAGTCGTCTCCTGTTTCCCCACCACCTTGCAACAAGCAGAAAGGGCTGTTTGATCAACAAAATAAAAATAGCAAAGAAAATCCTGCTGACT
Source organism: Emberiza elegans (assembly GCA_024865655.1). NCBI lineage: Eukaryota > Metazoa > Chordata > Aves > Passeriformes > Fringillidae > Emberiza > Emberiza elegans. Next base: position 10,187 of record JALJVW010000535.1, on the reverse strand, counting down.
CCTGCTGAGACATTGATAGTCTGGTGCCTCTGTTGCCATCTGCTTGGGGGGTTACTGCCAGCTCTGAGCAATTATTCTTCATGAATTGGTACCTGTGTGAGCAACAGAAAGAATTGGAGAGTAGAGCTCCCAGCCCACCTCAAGGCTTTGCTTTCATCCTCTCCACATCAGCTCAGGTGACTTGGATGCCTTGTCCAGGGATGGATGTCCCTGCCCATGGCGGAGGGTGGAACTGGATGAGCTTTTATGGTCCTTCCAACCCCAACCATTCTGGGATTCCAGGATTCTTCTGAAGGCACTATCATCTGTAATGAGAGATCCCTTTCCACAGCTCCATCATAAGCTGCTGTCCCTTGTCCCAGGCTGCCCCACTGTATCTAATTACAGCCTGTTTTCCAGCCACACTGCAGCTCCCTTTGATCTGTGCTGGCCTAAATGGCCTCCGAAGTTCCACTATTCTACAGCCTGGTTTTAGGCCCCTTGAGTACAGCACATCCTAGAACCAGCCCAGGAACTGGTGATCCTTGTGGATTTTACTGGGTGGTTGCAAGTCATTCATGACTAAATGGAACTTAGGTCAAGTGAATATTCAGTTGTCCCAGGAAAACAGTGAGCTGACTGGGAATGTTTGGCACAGGTTTAAGTTCTCCTGGACAAAAGCACTCTGTGGGAGGAGGAGCCAGGCCCTCATGTCCAGGCTGATCAAGTTGTTCCAGATTATCCCGCACTCAACAGTTACACTTTTTAACCTGCTGTCTCTAAAGATGACAGTGTTCTCTGCATCCATCAGTGTTCTTTCACATCCCACTGTGGGATCCAAGCCAATTCTTCCTTAAAACTGGAGGTGAAAGGACACAAGGCTGATGACCAGACGCTCAGCTGGACCGGAGGCTTTGGGTCAGCTCCTCACACTGCAGCTGATTGTACAGGACACAGGAAGGCTACAGTGATCCAGCCTAATGCCCCACTTTGATAATGGAAAAATAAACCTTACTCCTGCCCTCACTTCTGTCTTTTCCATTTGGGTTGCCTGCTCTTCAGAGTTAAACGGTACCAAGGGTAGAGGATCCAGCACAGCAGCCCTGCATTTGCTAGAGGCCCTCCAACACAAAGACAACTAAAATAACCTTGGGTTAGTCACAGTTTTTCAAAGGCAAAGTGAGCAAAACAAGGTATTTTAAATACCAGTGCCAAAACTGATAGAAACCCCAGATGGAAAACTATATTTTTCAGAAGGAAAAAAACACAAATCAGGAACAGAATTTGGGTCTCCTTTCTTTCCCAGTATCAGACAATACGAATATGAGCATCAACAATTAATTCTAGCTCTTCTTCCAAAAGAAACACCAATTGGACACCACAAATCTTGGTAGGCTTTTTCAAGGCAGAGAATGGATTTAAAGAGGGCTTACCCTGCTCCAGTAGCTGCTCTTGGATTTCAGCTGCACTCATTTAATTTTACTGGAAATCTCTTTCAGAAGGCCTTTCAAATCAGAGAGCTTTGAAAAAAAAGAAGAAGGGGATTATTTTTGTAAAGTCCATCTAGCTGAAGGAAAGCAATGCTAATGAGAAAAGGAAGTAATGAGTAATTGCCTCTTCAAGTATTGCACCAAATGCAAGAGTGCTCAAGAAGACACTCCCAATGACAGTGTTCATCAGGGCAGTTAATGCAGCGAGCCCTGATGCCTCTGTATTTCAAAGCGAGTTAACCAGCAGTTACCAGAAGAGGGAAGCAAGAGATGGGTATTTCTCTTCAGGAGAGAATTAAGGTTAGGAGGATCTCTTTTCAGTTTCAAGAGCAGCATCACTAGCCACAGACTGGCTCACCACTTCCCTTTCAGTCTTGGGAAGCAAACTATCATTTTGCAATCTAAAATATTTGACAGTAACCAAAATATGTACTCTGAAGTATATGTGGCTCTTTTCACCTGTGAGCTTCTCCAAAGTCTGTGCTTCATACCAAAGCCACTCCCCACTTCAGAGGCCAAACAGATAATTCAGTCAAGCCTCAGAAAACACCCATCGTGAAGGTCTTTTCAACATCACAGTCACAAAAAGATTATTTGTATGGCAATTCTCATAATGTGCTCTCTGGTAGATTGGTAGCTTAATATTGCTAATCACCCCATGCCAACAGCACCAGAAGCTAACTTGACACCTTGGGAAGGGGACATGTCAGGTGTGTGACACCCCTTCTTCCCATTGGTGTTTCATGGGCCTGTTACACAGCTGAATGCTGCAGTTTAAGGTGGAAATTACTTCTATTTTATTCCATCCCACAAGGAATACTGAGAAACACTCCTCCAGCACTGAGCAAGTGTCTTTCTGTTTCATTTTCCTGCACAATACCAAGCTCTTGTGGCTTGGAAGGGACCTGACAGCTCATTGTATTCCACCCCTGCTGTGGGCAGGACACAGGCTGCTCCAACCCCATCCAACCTGGCCTTGGGCACTGCAGGGATCCAGGGGCAGCCACAGCTGCTCTGGGCACCCCTGTGCCAGGGCCTGCCCACCCTCACAGCCAAGAATTTCTTCCCCATTACCCCATCTAATCCTGCTCTATATTCCAAACCATTCCTCTTGTCCTTATCACTACACTCCCACACGTTCCTGTCCATGGAATCAAACAGCAGGGTAAAATTAAAATGGGTCCTGGTGACAGTGACAAAGACTGCACACGACTCTGGGAGGCTCATTTTCCTTGCCATGGCACACCCCTTGCTTCGCCAGAGAATCACATTCCCCAGAGCAGTCTGGGACAGAAGTACCTTTGCATCCAGCTGTCTGAATCGATGCACCATCCTGGAAGCAGAAGGAGAGCATGGAGCAAAGGGATCAGTCTGGATTCCAAGGAAAAATTGGGCAATTACCACATCCCACCTCCCCAGAGGGCTCCATCCTCCCAGGGAGGCAGGGCTGCATGTGACTGGCATCATTTTTAGTACAAGTAAATGAAATAGCATGCAAATTACTATTAGCAGGATGCTATTCCATTTTCCTTCTCAAGACACTTTTGCTTCCAGTACCAAGAGATGGTTTTAGGATTTGTTTGGCTTCTTATCCAATGCTGTGTGTCTCTGGGTAGTGTTAACCTAAACACTTACTTGGGGACAGCAATGTTCATGCCCACGGACATGGAAGGTCTGGTTTTTCTTGCCCATTCCTATCAGCTCTCTGATTAAGGGAAATACTCAGGCTGCCAGAAGTTAGCAAAGTTAAGCAATCATACAGAGCAGGTTTTACTCTCTAGCAGCGATGTGGTTTTTTGCTTTCTTTCTGTTTCTTTTTTCTCTTATACTATTACTCTGAAAACAGTGAGACAGGTCTCAAAGAGAATGTTTTCATGAGCTGGCAGTCAAAGAAACATCCAAGTCTAAGTGTCCAAGCTCCAAATACCATGATTATAAAGACCATCTTCCCCTCGTTGGAGGTCTTCCAAACTAAGTACACCTCTCCATCTGGATTACTGCTGTGGTAATGTCTGAGATTTCAGATCTAATGGTAAACATTCTCTGCTAAGAATATATAATAAGAAATATATAATAAAATAATAATATAATATTATATAATTATAATGCTATATAATAAAATAATAAATGTATAATCATAGAATTTTCTGGGTTGGAAAAGATTGAGTCCAACCAATTCCACCACTAACTCGTGTCCCCAAGTGCCACATCCACACAGCTTTTAAATCCCACACTGAGGTGGGGTGCCACCACTGCCCTGGGCAGTCTGTTCCAGGGCTGGACAACCCTTTCTATAAAGAACTTTTCCTAATATCCAACCTAAACTAATGCTACAGCAAGAGTCAGTTGTGGCACTGCTTCCCATGATGAGATCTCAAAACACCATGGGAAGACATTTTCCTCTCTGCAGCAGGCAAAAAAAAAAGCACCATTTCACTTTTTAGAAATAAAAAGCATGTTTATGCTGAGATTGCCTACTTACTCATTAATTTGTAAACATTTAGATCTGCTGAAAACTTGCCTTCACTAGAAATATTCAAGAGAAAATTAAGAGAATGAAGACAAAGACGGGCAGGCTTACTCTTCTGATGAATCATTTGCTTTTGTATTGATTTTGACGAGGTAATTTTCCTTCATGACAGCTTCCCATGCCAGGATTTCATTGTCCTCATTTCTTGAGCCTGGGAAATGTATTTGAAGAGAAAACACTTAATTTGTCTTTCCAAAGCCAAGGTGCAAAAAGGCTGGGTCAGTGTGTGCATTCTGAGGTTAATGATTCCCTACCCCACACCTGAGCACTCAGCCCCACTGCCCACCCCCTGACTCAGCTGTGACAGATGTGACACCAACACCTTGCACTGAATGCTCCTGGCAACCAGAGTCACTTAAAATACAAAATATGAGCAAACCCTAAAACCCAAAACCAGCCAAACAAACACAGAACCCCTGCCCCCAACCTTAGAAGCTCCAAAAGTCTTTCTGGACTTCTCTGAGTCTTAGTTAACACAGGTACAGGACATTCTAGCAAGTTCCCATCTGGGTTTGAGCTTTCCATTTGTTTCTACATTATCCCATACTGGATCATTAAGAGTAGCACTTCTAAGAACCACAGTGTAGGATTTTCATTGAACTGAAACCCTCCAGAATGATGAAGAATTGTCTTCTCTAAGAAGCATTTTTTGGTGATGCTGTGAATTCAAGAATTAATACAGAGGAGCCCACTTTGAGGCATCAAAGCCCTCCAGGGTAATACTTCAGCATTTTATCCTGTTCAAGAGGACAGCATAAACCACAGGAGTTTAAATAAAACCATAAACTTAACTGAGACAAAAAGAAGCCCAGGGCTGAAGTCCCTTTCTTCCACCCAGTGCTCCTCTGAGCTCACACACCCCTCAGCTGTTCTCCCACATTCCAACAAGCATTTAAGCACCCAAATCCCAACCATTTCCATAAGAGTTAAGTGGGGAAGGCAGGATTTTACAACAGTCAACACATCAATGTGCTTTCTCCACACAGTTCTCAGTTTCTATCATCAGCAAAACCACAATCATCTTCTGGCTCTAATTAACTCTCCCATTCTTTCAGAGCTGCAGCATCCACTGTGCATCATTTGAGCAGGAATATCTGCCATCCAAGAGCTTCTGGAGTGTGGAAGGAATCCACACAGCAATTTGGACAGCCAAAATTATTTAGTGCTAAGCAATTTTATAGCCAAAGCAGGCTCTTCCTCCTAAACTGGTAACAAATCCAGCTTCTGCTGCAGGGCAAATGGCAGGTTGCTGATGGATGGGAACAGGCCTGTCAATTAACTCCACTTATGCTCTCTCAGCTGAGAAAACACTACATTTGCTGGAGAGGTGGGGGGAAAGCTTGTTAAAACAATTCCTGTCTGTGTCCTCTGACAGAGAAATTAAAGGAGAAATAGCTCGAGAACTGACTTGCCATTTTTGAGGTGCTTTGCTTGTTTGGCTACAAGGAAACTGTTTATTCTCTTTCAGTCACTCCTAGACAGCAGAATGAATTACAAAAAACCTTGCAAGGCTGGGAGACAGCACAGGCAGCCCTAAAGAGTTAGGATTAATCTGAAGTCTTAGTGATTTACACACACAAAGCAATTCTACATTGAAATGGCTTGGACAAGAGAGCACTGGCTAAATATCACTTGAAAACTTGAATCTTACTGAAGAGATTTCCAGCAGCACAGTGGATTTGCATGACAGAGGTCTACATGGCCCTGGGAAATTTCCCAGCAGAGCACAAAATGCCTGGAATAAGCACAGGATGCCATGGAGGATCTGCAATGCACCTGCTGCATTGGACAACAAGGGAAAAATCCAAGGTTCCTTGAGCAACAAGGAAAAATCCAACTCACAGCAAATGGATGGCTCTTTGCTTTCCTTGTTACAGCAGCACTTGAAGCATTTCCTCAGCACCATGTATATGTAGGCAAAGATGACAAAGGGAAGGGGATGGTCAGGCGACTGCAGTATTCCTGCACCAGGAAAAACGCTGGAACTTCCACACCTGGTCATTGTTCTCCTGCACTGATCCAACTGTGTAGCTGATGGGAAAGAGAACACACCCAGCATGAGTTATTCAGCCAAAGAGCTGCAGCAGAGCCAAGAACAGAGCATTCCTCTGCTGTACCAGGGCATGGTTTTATAGTCACAGAATCCCAGAGTGGTTTGGCTTGGGAGTGACCTTAAAAGCTCATCCCATTCCACCCCTGCCATGGGCAGGGACACCTTCCACCATCCCAGCTTGCTCCAAGCCCCATCCTACCTGGCCTGGGACACTGCCAGGGGCAGCCACAGCTGCTCTGGGCAGTGCCAGGGCCTCCCATCCTCACAGGGGACAATTCCTAATTCCCAATATCCCATCCAGCCCTGCCCTCTGGCAGTGGGAGCCATTCCCTGTGTCCTGTCCCTGCATGCCTTGTCCCTGTCCTTCTCCAGCTCTCCTGGAGCCCTTTAGGCCTGGAAGGGGCTCTGAGGTCTCTCTGAATCTTCTCAGGTGAGCAGCCCCAGCTCTCCCAGGCTGGCTCCAGAACAGAGGGGCTCCAGCCCTTGGAAAATCTCCTCTGGACTCATCCCAGCAGCTTCTGATGTTAGGGGCCCCAATCATTTATTGACTAGGACGTTATTTAGCTTGCTCTCCTTCTTAGTCAGTAATTTGCAAATGGGTGAAACTAAGACAGTAGGAAAAAAGCCCTTGAAGTTACAAATAAACTGGAAAAAATCTGAATGGGAAGAAAATGCTCCATGTACTTTTACTACCTCAGCTCTAAGCAATCTTCTTCTAGCCTAGACACATGAGAACAGGATGCTTCTTCACAAGATATTGTGTCTTATTAACTGAGCAGATAACTCCCTTCTTAGAAAAAAAAACAAAAACAAAAAAACCCAAATCTAAAACTAGAACACTTACAAGAAATTTTAAAGCTCCTAAGATTTGTAGTAGAGGTATTAAGGACACTCCAGGCATGGATCAAACCCATGGCACAAAGCACTGTATGAACCCAGCAAGGCAACAACCACAGGAGCAAGTTCAGGTTAATAAAAGCACAGTGTCCTGAAGAGTGAGAATAACTCATTTACTCACTCTAGCAAGGACACAGTGTCCTGAAGAGTGAGAATAACTCATTTACTCACTCTAGCAAGGACACAGTGTCCTGAAGAGTGAGAATAACTCATTTACTCACTCTAGCAAGGACACAGTGTCCTGAAGAGTGAGAATAACTCATTTACTCACTCTAGCAAGGACACAGTGTCCTGAAGAGTGAGAATAACTCATTTACTCACACTAGCAAGGTCACAGTGTCCTGAAGAGTGAGAATAACTCATTTACTCACTCTAGCAAGGTCACTGGGGCAGCAGAATAACTCACATTCTAGCAAGGCCAGGCCCTGAAGAGTGAGAATAACATTTACCCCCTGTGTGGGGGCGGCACCCACTGGGGGTCCATCACCAAGCCCACAGCTCAGAGGATGCTCAGAGATGGAGGCCAAGGACAGGCAGCAACCCTCCCCAGGACACTGCACCAGCTCCCCCAGGCTGCTGGGACAGATGCAGAGGCCAGGGGTGGCTTCCTGCTGTTTTCCAGCAGTGCACTCCTTTCCCAGGGAAATGCCAGTGCTGGGATGCCCAGGAAGGCCCCTGGGGGTATGCACCCGAACATGGCCACGAGCAGGTTGACCAGGAGGATGTTGGTGGAGAGCATGTAAATGCACACCAGGGGAATGGTGATCCACTCAGGGGAAGCGGGGCTGGTTGTTGGCATCCAGCTCCACGCACAGGGGCTTGGAGTCCTTCCCAGAAAACGTGCAGTGGTCAAAGTTGTAGTGGTACCTCAGAGAGAGGGGAGAGCAAACAGTGAGCTCCTGTTCTGCTGGGCTGCCCTGATTGCCAAGCAAATTGTGTTCTGTTTGCCATCTGTATGGCAGTTGTCTGGGAGACACCTGCTGATAACAGCCACTGAACGTCACTGCATGATTGATAAGAACTACAGCATCCCAGTGTGAGATGTGAGCCCAGAGGGGAGAGCCAAGCATTCTACCCTGATATAATGTGGGAGATTCTGGGACACCAGCGGGGCTTTTCTCTACTGGATTTCCCAGAGGAACAGCTGCTCTCTTGCCCTGGATCTTCAGAGGAAGACTGCACCTTTCTACAGGATCCCTGCTCCAACAGAACCACCCCTGACACTGCAGGAGGGCTGCGGCCACAATTCCAATGGGACTGCTGCCAACACCCTGACCCAGTGGGGTGTCAGGTTGTGTTCTGACTCTGTCAGTGTTTTAGTTTACTGTATTGTTTATCTTTTTGTTTCTTCCCTATTAAAGAACTGCTATTCCCTGCTCCCATATTTTTGCCTGAGAGCCTCTTAATTTAAAATTTATAGCAATTCAGAAAATTAATTTGCACCCCTTTCAAGAGTGCAAAATCAGCTTTAAATTCTGTTGGAAGATGGGTTGAAGGAAGTGCTGGGGGCAGCCACCCCAGGTGAGAGGGGAAGGTGGCTCTGCCATCACCTCCAGAGGTGGTGAGGAAGGAGGCAGAGGACAGGGATCTGTGCACTGAGGATTTTGCAGGGCCAGGCAGAGCAATTGTACCTGGACTCTGAATTCATGCTGGGAGGAGTGGGGCCAGTGGGGCTGGAGGGATGTGGGAAGGAGCTGAAGATTTGCTCTGCACACGCTGAGTTCAGTGCTGGGAACACAGGAGCGTGCAGAGGCAGCTTTGTCCTCCATGGATGCTGGATGGGGCTTGAGGTGGTGGATTGTTGCTTGTTTCTCCCACTGGTCAATGACAAAAATACAACCTTTAATTTTACTGTTTACAGTAAAGTTGCTCACCATTGCTCAAAATTTTTTATTCCCTTGAGTTCTAATGCCAGTAAAAGGGGTTAGAGGCATGATGATGAATTGCCTCTGGCTCCAGCCCTCCTGGAAGGCTGGACTGCAACAGGCTTGGCTTCCTTGGGAAGCCTGAGCCACCCCAGCCAGGTCTGTGGGGCTCAGGGGAACTGCAGCTCCCCAGAGACCTTTGCCACCACAGTCTTGGGTGACGGCATCATTTCCTAAAGCCTGAGCTGACAATGCTTATTTTTGTGGGAGCTGATAAAACAGTGATATCACTTCTTCATTTTAATCCCCCTCTGCTGACCTGGAGGGCAAAGTGGATCCACTCACAGGCCCAGCTCATCCCCTGTGCTTTGCCACGGTTATGCCAAGTGCAAGAATTCAGAAAGGAAAACTTGGTCACCCTGAGATGCTCCTCTGGAGTTCAGGGCACTGGAGGCTGCTGTAATTCTCCTTAGGAAATCCCAGAGCTTAAACCAGCAGCTGCCTGGTTCTGTTGGGATTTATTATGCAAAAGCAAAATGCTTTTTGCTCGTTCATCCCATCACAAAAAGGAAAGGCACCAGTATTTTCCTTTCACTGCTTTTGTTGTGTAAGTTTGTCTGAGCTGTCTTTCTAAGAACTTGTGATTGATTTCTAGGCCAGGAAAAGCCTCACTCAGGCTTGTGTGGGGACCTTAAAGGTATTTCCAACAATGTTTCCATCAGTGCTCACCTCCAAAAAGATTCCCTTGGCTTTCAGGGTCAAAATAGGATAATTTGTTTTTGCTTTCTGAAGCTGCTTTCAGACTTGTGATAGAAGCCCAAAGAGCTCCAAGGCAGGTAAAAATATAGATTTTACAGTCTGAATTGTGGTTCCAGTTCAGAACACCAGTATTAATATTCTGCAAACATCCAAGTCATTTATCAAGGCAAGAAGCTCAGGGAGAACTAGAACAGAAGGGAAGTCAGAGGTTTGCGGTTCTGAATCAAATTGGCAAAAAAAAGCTTTTAAGTAAAAATCAGCCCTGTAATATTTTAACATGTATCAGGCTGAAAATAGTGCAGCAGTTTATGGGTAGAAGTGTTACCCTCAAATGAACTTGCCTCTGTTCCATAACATCATTTTTTGTCTGCATTTGGTGTGTTTCTGCTAAGGCCATTAGTAAGAGTAAATGATAGATGAGCTGTAGTTTTAAAATGATACCTATTTGAGCTCTTATTCTGCCCATGGGAGGGTATCCTGGGCTGAAATGTGGGATCAATCCCACAGAGCCACTGTTAAGAGCTTCATTTCTACAGACACTACCCGTCCCCGGATGGGTGATCATGGCTGGCTCATCATTTTAAGTGTGAAAAGGAGATGATTGCCATTAGAAA
>JALJVW010000531.1:0-10813 GCA_024865655.1 Emberiza elegans | reverse complement strand
CAAACTCGACACTTTAAACCAGAGAGGGTTTAGAGAAGCTGCGATAAGCAGGCCTCAGAGAAAAGCAGAACTGCAATTAGGCTAAGCAGCCATAGATTTTGTCAAACTGAAAGCTTACAAGAAGTGAAAATGAGGACAAATAAGAACAATGGTCTGTCACATATTAATGCTGAGCTAGAATGACTCCTAAAGCTGAGTATCTCCACCCTTAAGATATTGGATTTTCTAGCTTAATAATGGGGCTCAATTTTCTTGTTTTAAGGCTTACAAGCAGGTATTGTATTCAAAATAAGGAAGCATTGTTTAACAAAAGATACATATGCTTTATATAGTGGTTGGGTAGAATTCTGCATGGGGATGGATCAGCCCCTGCTCTGCTGCTCCTTCCCATCTCCCCCAGGGCCCTTTGGGCCCAGCCATGCTGTTTGCCCCAACCTGCCCGGCAGCCTGGGGGGCTGCTCACGGGGGTTTCTGTGCTGAGCATTGGCCTGGCCGTGTTCTCAGCAAACACCAGGGCCACCAGGGCAGCAGGGCAGGGCCACGGCAGCAGCACTGGCAACACCAAGTGCTGCTGCTGCTGCTAACTATGGCCAGCACTGATCTGCCCCCAGCTCTGCACACAGACATTGCTGCTGCAGCTCCAGAGAAGGCAACAAAAGGGCATCTCTGCAGAAAACTCTGCTGGGAGATCCTTTAGTTCCTTTTAAAGCCACCAAGAGTGCAGCCCCTCATTGACACAGTCTGTGGGCACAGGGAAGGTGGAGAAAACAAAATGAGAATGGCACAAAAAACAACATTTCTTTGTGGACAAAATGAAAAAAAAAAAACAAAGGAAAAAAGAAAACCAAAACAGAAACCAACAAGAAGTATCAAAGATGACTTTAATTATAAGTGATTTGCAGAAATTTACCAGCAGTTTAATGTTTTGAAACCATCCAGTCATCAGTCTCCACACTGCAGCCTTGAGCTCCTGGTTCCTCAGGCTGTAGATGAGGGGGTTCAGGGCTGGAGGCACCACCGAGTACAGAACTGACAGGACCAGATCCAGGGATGGGGAGGACATGGAGGTGGGCTTCAGGTAGGCAAATGTGGCAGTGCTGATTAACAGGGAGACCACAGCCAGATGAGGGAGGCAGGTGGAAAAGGCTTTGTGCCGTCCCTGCTCAGAGGGGATCCTCAGCACGGCCCTGAAGATCTGCACATAGGAAAAAACAATGAATACAAAACAACCAAATGCTAAAGAGGCACTGACAGCAATGAGTCCAAGTTCCCTGAGGTTTGGATTTGAGCAGGAGAGCTTGAGGATCTGTGGGGATTTCACAGAAGAACTGTCCCAGGGCATTGCCGTGGCACAGGGGCAGGGAAAATGTATTGACTGTGTGCATGAGAGCATTGAGAAAGGCACTGGCCCAGGCAGCTGCTGCCATGTGGGCACAAGCTCTGCTGCCCAGGAGGGTCCCGTAGTGCAGCGGTTTGCAGATGGACACGTAGCGGTCGTAGCACATGATGGTCAGGAGGGAAAACTCTGCTGAAATCAAAAAGGCAAAGAAAAAGAGCTGAGCAGCACATCCTGTGTAGGAGATGTTCCTGGTGTCCCAGAGGGAATTGTGCATGGCTTTGGGGACAGTGGTGCAGATGGAGCCCAGGTCAGTGAGGGCCAGGTTGAGCAGGAAGAAGAACATGGGCGTGTGCAGGTGGTGGCCGCAGGCTACGGCGCTGATGATGAGGCCGTTGCCCAGGAGGGCAGCCAGGGAGATGCCCAGCAAGAGGCAGAAGTGCAGGAGCTGCAGCTGCCGCGTGTCTGCCAATGCCAGCAGGAGGAAGTGCCTGATGGAGCTGCTGTTGGACATTTGCAGTGCCTTGGCACGGGGATCTGTAAAAAAAGCAATCATGGAATAGTTGGGTTTGGAGAGGACTTTAAATATCCCAGCACAGCCTGGGGGCACTTTCCCCCCACTGCCTGCCCAGGGCTCTGCTGCCTGGAGCTGTCCCTGCCAGCAGCTGCTTCCCTGTGCCCAGGGCTGGGCCCTGCCAGTGCTGCCAGAGCCCAGCCCAGCCCTGGGGGCTCAGCTCTGCCCTGCAGACCCCTCCCAGCTCAGGCACTGCCCAGGGGCAGCTCTGGCTCTGCAGGCTCTGATGGCAACATCAGAGCAACCCTGAGGAGGCTGGAAAAGCAACACTGATGCTGCCTCTAAGGGGCCCTGTGCTGATTTCTGTCACTGCCTGGTTTATTCAGATCTGAGAGAAAATTTTTTTTTTTTTCCCACCAGAACTGAAAGATGAAAATATATGTGCAGGTTCCTATCCAGGCAACCCAAAGCAACAGACTAAAAAAGCAGGATTTTCCTTTTCATGCAGCCACTGCCTTGCTCTGCTCCCTGTATAATCTACTTGGAAACATTCTGCAGTTAAATGCCATGCTGGGAGCAGTCCTGAACAATGCAGCATCCTCCCCACACAAGGAGAACACTTCCAAGCCCGACCAGCTGTCTCCTCCCACCCACATCTTGTCCCCCAGTGCTGGCAGCAGCTGCCAGGGCTGGCTGAGAGCTGTCCCTGGCAGGCAGCAGAGTCCCTGCCCCAGCACAGCGCCCTGGGCTGCAGGACCCTGCTCTGCAGGACAGCCCTGGGCACCCCTGGCTGCTCTGCACAAGAGACAATCACAGAATGTACTCACAGGCTCTGTAGGCATTGGGATGTTCCAGCTTTAGGAGATGGCTCCAGGAGCTGCAGCTGCATTGTCCTGCAGCCAGAGGTTCCTGTGCCAAGGGCTGGCAGTGATTCTGCCCCTAGCACTTCTCAGCCCCTTCCCAGCCCTGACTGATTGAAGCTCTCTGTGCCTCTGTGCTGTGCCCGACTGGCTGCAGGCAGGCCCCAGCCCTGCTGGGCTGGCAGAAGAGCTGCTCGTCAAGAGAAATGTGCTTTTGAAGCTCTTCTTGGTTACCAGGAGCTGCCTCTGTGCCAGGAGCCCAGCCCAGCTCAGCAGCACAGACACAGCACAAGGACTTTAATGAGCCTCTGGGGCTTTGTGCTCAGGCCCTGAACATCAGTCCCTGAGAGGGAACTGAAGAAACCTCTCCAGAGCTCCAAGTCAGAATCCAGCTCCAAAGTTTCTTGGACTTTTAATGGGTCCCACTGAGGAAACAGACTGAGAAAGTGTCCCCAGGCCCCAGGCAGAGCAGAGAACTGCAGGCAGTGATGACAAGTGGGGACAGAGAAGCCAAGTCTTGGTGCCCTGGGGCACAGCAGGGTCTGTGCCACCAAGGACTGTGAGGAGACACCTTGTCCTGAGGCCCTGGGGCCTCCTGGCACAGCCTCAGCCAGGCTGGGCACTGTCAGCCCCTTGTCCTGCCCTCATCATCCCCCCCCAGCCCACATCCCAGTGGCCTCAAGGATCTGCTGGAAGGAGTCCCTGGGGAGCCTTGCTCAGCAATGGCCCTGGGGGCTCCTTCATGCTCCCTGCAGGGACTGCAGGTTTTCAAAGGACTTTGGGTTTGGCTTTTTGCCTTGGAGTCTCTGAGAGGTTTGTGCAATCATGGCCTCCAATTATCTGCTGTAATTAGTCCCTGGAGGGCTTTGTCAGTAACAACACTCAGTGGGGCTCATTAATACTTCAAGGTACTTCAGTTATTTTAAGGGGTGTTTCCTTTTGATACAGACTCTGTGAGGTTTGTGCAATCATGGCCCCAATTATCTGCTTTAATGAGTCCCTGGAGAGCTTTGTACTGACACTCAGTGGGGCTCATTAATGCCTTGAGATACTCAAGATTTTTAAGGTACTTTATGGATTTAAGAATACTTTTATGTACTTTTAAGGATTTTTTTTCTCACACTGAGTCTCTGAGAGGTTTTTGTGCCATCCTGGCCTCCAATTCTCTCCTCCAAGGAGTCCATGAGGATCCTGTGTTGGGTATCTTCCCCCTTTCTGTTTTACAATAAAGATGGAACTGAAAGAATTTTTTAAGACTTTCTAAAAGCATCCAAACAAACATGGGACAATTAAAAATACAACAACAACCACTAAGAGATTTAATAGTCCTGTTTCAGCTAGACACCATCCAGCCCTTTAATTGCTTGGATTGGAAGAGTTTATTGAACCAGTCTTTCTTTTCCACTTGAAGCTTCTTGAACACTTCCTTCAGTACCTGAATGCTCTTGTGGATTGACTCGCTGTGGCTGGAGAGGTTCATGCAACACATGCCCTCAGAGTCTACACAGCCATGCCCATGTGCCCAGAGTAAAAACTCTATCCCTGTTCTGCAAGGTGGCATGTCTGATGGTCTCTGTGTCTGAGAGCAGGCCACTCAGTGTGCGGGAGGCAGCATTAGTTTGCTTGCTTAACAGGCACCCAAGATGGTCTAATTGTCCTAAACCTTTAGCTGCAGCCAGCCAAGGTAGTCCAAACTGGGGATGCTACCATCCGATACCTGGATTAAAGCTTTCAAAGCCATCTCTTTGATATCATCCAATACTTCTCTGGGGATACCTGCTGCTTGATCATCTGGTTGGCTGTGTTGTCCTTCTCCATCTAGATGGTTGATGGTCCATTCCGCCCTTGCCTCATTATTAGCATAGTCTGCTATTAATTGATTTAGTAAACACTTCCATCCCCTCTCCCACAGGGTGTATTCTGTAGGTGACAACCACATGGTCATAATATATTTTAAATCATAGGGGGTTAAGATGTGTGCTGTAAACATGGCCCTCATTAGGCCATTAAAACAAGGTAAGTCCTTCCTATGGTCTTTAGCTGCCCTACACAGATCCTTGATTTCCCCCATATCCTTGATTTCTGCCCCCTTCTTTCATAACATTCCAGGAAACCAATGGCTGATCCTTTCCTAGGGATCTTCTGGGGTTGAGGGGGGATTCTGGTGGTTCTCAAATCCCTGTTTCTGGGGAGGAAGAATAACAGGAAACATTTGGAACGAGGAGTGTGACAGTTGGGCTTAGTTCTTTGATCCAGTCTCTTTTCCTTAACTGGAAAGGCATGGCCCAGGTGGAGAGGATGATTGGGATGGGGCCTGGCCCAACAGTTGTGGGGGGGTGGAGGTGGAATGTTCATTCACGACCCATAAGAAGAGGAGTCTGGAGGTTCATTCAGGGCTGTAGGTTGTGGTAGCAGGAAGTGGAGGAGCCAAGATGGAGGAGGATGGTTGGGCTCCCAGCCACATTCAGGCTCCTGCCATCTTGAGTCCCCAGGGCATGATGCTCCAAGAATGCATGGCCATTGCCATTTTGGACCATCGTGGAAGGTCTGAGAAAGGCAGGTTTGAAGGAAAGTCCTGAGTTAGGAGTGACAAATGGATTGAGTTTTTCACACACTGCTTGCTGGTGAAGGGTCTCAAGGATGGTGTGGAAGATGGGGAGCATGTGGGGTGCAATGGGGTCCCTTTTGATCAAAAGGTTGTACAGTTTAACTCCCACTGAGTCCCAAAATTCAGTGGTATGGATTTTATCAGCAAAAGCATCTGGAAAATTTTTAATGATCCACCTCATGATTAATTTTAATTTGTTCTTTGAAAATATTTTTCCATGATCAGTGAGAATTAATTTAAAGCATACATATATTCTCCTTTCTACTTTGGACATCTGGCTGCCCATTTTTCTCTTTCTCCACCTTAGGGGGAACAGCCACCAGAACACACCAAATCAATAATGGGACTTGGGTGCATATTGTAAAAACAAGGTGGCAAAATGGGCAATAAATGTCTTGCATTTCCCCAAACCCACCTGCAATCCTATGCAGGTAAAACCGTTGTTGTCCCTGCAGATCCTGGGCAAGGTCCCTTAAAGCAACGATGAATCCACTAGGGCCTGGCACAATCCAAAATCCCGGGGAGCACTGGCCTATCCATCAGCTAACCCCAGCTGACGTGACTGACACAGGGAGCCCTGAATGTCATGGTCCCTGTTCGGGCGCCAAACATCCCAATGAGGGTGGATGCAACAAACCTCTCTGGTTCCCTGACTTCAGGGTGAGGGTGGCAAAAATGAAAAGGAGCAGGATCAATGGAGTTTATTAAAAGAACTTTAATACCAGGGTGAAAAACAATAAACATGGAGAAGTCAAGAACAGTACAAGGGCAGGATCCTAAGATCTGAGACAAAGGGGAAGCAACAACATGTACACTTGGGGGTAGAACACTCTAGAACAATAACCATATAGGGGAAACAAGTAACCAGTACACAAATACGGGAGTAGAACCTGGACAAGTTATCATAACAACACTAAAGGCTTATGGGGGAACACTCAAGCTCACCCTAAGTTAAACGAATGATTCCTAGGACTTGAAATTCATGCCCAATTCTTTTGGGGTAAAATCCGTCTGACTCTGAGTTACAGCCAGGCTAACTCTCAAACCGCTGCTTTGCTCTGGTCCCTTGGGACCATGTGGCCCAACAGAGCCACAATGATGTCATTGGTTCCACAAGGCTCTACAGTGTCACAGTGGTCCCTTGGATCCATGGTGCTCTGCAGTGCCACAATGGCCCCTTCATTTCACAAGGCTCCCAGTGTCACACTGGTCTCCATAGGAAGGAAACCACAGAGGCCCCATGTTTCAGGAGCTGATGAACAGCAGCCACCAGAGGCCAAGGCGAGCCTGACCCGTCTGTCCTGGCAGGTTTGCTTGGAGCAACCCTTGGATATTTGAAATTATGAATGCAGAGTCCTAATTTAAAACATTTGTGCATGGAGAAGGATAATTCTTTCCATACAAAGAAAAGCACAGAGCCCTTTCCAGTGTTTGGAAAACAGGTGAATGCTGGCCCTCAGGAATTAAAGACCAGCCAGACCTGTCTGTCCTGGCAGCTTTTGTCTGGCAGCAATCCTTGGATACACAGAAATTTGGAGGTGGAATCCAAATTTTGGCCATGGATGCCTGGAAAAGACTGACAGTTCTTTTCCATAAAAAGAAAGCCCAGAGCCCCAGTGTTTCAGGGGCAGATGGGAGTGGCCTTCCACATTCCAAGGTCAGCCAGACCTGTCAGGTGACCCCTGGGAGGCCAAGGCAGCCACACCTATTTCATGTTCCTTGGTTCCACAGGGCCCTGCAGTGTCACAATGGTTCTCTTGCTTCCATGATGCCCTCAAGGTGTCATAATGGCCCCTTGATTACACAAGTCCTTAAGGATCTTAATGGTCTCCATGGTTCCACAAAGGCCCCCCTGTGTCATAATGGTCTTTTGGTTCCATGAAGCCTCTCTGTGTCACCATGGCCCCTTGGTTCCATTGGGGCCCAGTAGTGCAACAATGATCCCCTTGGTTCCACAACTTCCCATAGTGTCACAATGGCCCTTCCTTCCATGAAGGCCCTGCAGGGTCACAATGGCCTTTGGTTCCATGGGGCCCCCACAGTGTCACAATGGTCTCCATGATTCCATGGGGCCTTGCAATGCAACAATTCTCTCCATGGATCCACGGTGCTTCACAGGATCACAACGACCCTTTGGCTCCATGAGGCCCTGAAATGCAGCAATGGCCTCTTGGTTCCACAAAGCCCTGCTGCTTCACACTAGCCCCTTGGGACCATGCAGCCCAGCAGTGCCACAGTGATGTCCTTGGTTCCACAAGGCCCCACAGCATCACAATAGTCCCTTGGATCCATGGTACTCTGCAGTGTCACAATGTTCCCAGTTCCCACAAGTTCCTACAATGTAACAGGTTCCTCAAGGGCCTGCAGTCACCATGGCCCATTGGTTCCAAGTGCTGACTAGCCAGCCCTCTGTTCACAATGGTCTCCATTTGGAAGGAAACAAGTGAGCCCCATGGTCCAGGGGCAGATGAGAGAGCAGGTCACCAGAGGCCAAGTCTAGCCAGACTTGACTGTACAGGCAGATTTTGTCTGGGAGTAACCCTTGGATACAGAGAATTTTAGACACAGAATCCCAATTTTGGCCATGGGTGCCTAGACAAGAAAGACAGTTCTTTTCCATAGGAATTAAAGCACAGAGGCTCAGTGCTTCATGGTCAGATGGAAGGTGGCCCTTGACGTGTCAAATTCAGTGGGACCTGTCAGACAGCCCCCAGGACGCCAAACTGGGAGACCCAGTCAGACCTGTTCCATGAGCCATTGACTTCATGGGTCCTGACAGTGTCACAGTGGTCTCCTTGATTCCATGAGGTCTGGCAATGTCACAATGGCTTCTTGGTTTCATGAGCCCCAACAGAGTCACAAGGGTCCATTGGCCCCACGCAGCCCCACTGTGAAACAATGGCTCCTTGTTTCTATTTTAAATCAATCACATTCAAACCACAGTTTGATCATTGATCCTTGCTTCCATAGGGCCCATGATTTGCACAATGATCTCCTTGATTCCATGATTCCTGGATTCCACAGTCTCACCATAGTTTCCTTGGATCTCCATTGTCACAACTGCCCCATGGTTCCATGAGGTTCTGTAGTGTCACCGTGGTCGCTGTCAGAGGCTGGATGAGATCAATGTCCCAAGACACCTTGGGATGCTCAGAATGCCTGTGTGGGGCCAGGGCTGGGTCAGGCCTTGGTTTGTGGTGGGACAGAGCCCCGCCCCCAGCCCTGGCCTGGCAGAGCTGTCAATCACACTGCAGGGGGTAATGTTAACCCAGCTCTGATTAGCCCAGCTGTTAATCAATCAATCACACACTAGCAGCTGGTGCTACCCTGGCTCTGATTGGACAAACATCTGGCAATCCCACCCCAGGGGCAGGCCCATGAAGGCCCAGGGGGTTAAAAGCCAGAGCACAAGGCCAGCCCATGGTCTGGATCCTGCTTTCTCTTGGGGTTGTTCTCTGTTGCTGAGTTTGGAACCTGAGCAGTTGGTGCCTATGTGCATGTCTTTCTATGGATCTTCTGTCTTTCTGTTGTTCTCTATTTCTTCTCCTTCTAATCCTACTTACCTGGGACATTTTGGGTAACTTAACATGTTAAGGGTTAAAGGATTTTAGGTTAAATGTGTGGGAATCCAGGGCACAGGGAATATTTCTCTGTCTGCTCTGAGGGGTCCTGACCCCCAGAGAAACACTGCCTTTCACCTTTGCCCATGGAGAGGACTTCCAGGACTTTGAGATAGATTAGAATTTACTAAAGTGTGAAATAGATAATAAAGAGTAGTATAGTATGTCACTTGGGTGAGAAATTTAGGTTTTGGGATTTTTAGTATGGTGTAGATAGGAAGCAAGATGAAGGAATTGGTGTGTAGTCCCTGTCTTCTTCATCTACTCCATTTTCTGCAGTGTTGGTGGCACAGGGTCATTGGTCAAGGCAAGCACAGTGCAGAGGTTATGTGGACAGTCAAGGGATGAGGTATTGATAGATAAGTAGAAATAATGTACGTTTTAAGAGTTAATTGGATGAGACAACTTTAAAAAGACCTTGAAACCATGAACATTTTAGAGCCATTTTGCAGTGTTTTTCCAGCATGCTGAGCCTGGTGTGGACAGCAATGCAAAACTTTAGATAAGATAACAATAAACAAGAAGCTGAAAGACTGAAAAAGTCCCATGCATCTCCTTTTACCTGGCACAGAACTGCTACAGGAGGGTTTCCCCATCCAGGAGCCCCCAGAAAGGCCCAACATAAAACAAACATCAATAACTGGTGCCCTGACAATGTTTGATATAAGTTGGCTTTTTCCATAAAGTTGTTTACTGAAGGGTGTTGTCTTAATTGGCCAATCATGTGAAATGTGTTGATTAAATGACCAATGAGGTCCACCTGTAGCAAACCAAGATATAAAAGAAAGAGGATTGAAAAAAAGGGTGGCTTTTAGCCCTTAGCCTTCTGATCTGAGTCTGTGTCATCTCTGATTCAATGGTGACATTTGGGGATCTGTGGGCTATTGGGGCTCCTTTCTGCACCTTGTGACCCAACAGGATCTTCTCTAATAAACTTTTGCCTGAAGCTCCCACTGTGCCCATGACAGGAACCCCTGGGAGTGTCTGGGACATCCCGGCTCTTTGGCAGCCTGGGGACTCCTGGGATGTCACCGTGGAGCCCCCATGAGTGCCTGTGACAGATCTGGTGCCTTTGCAGCCCAAGGTCCCCTGGGATGTCACCATGAAAACTGGCTGTGACACTCTGGTTGCCTTGGCCACAGGGGACTTTACCATCCCCAGAAAGCCCTGGGTGGTCTCCATGGAGTCCCTGTCTCTGCCTGGAATGGCTGTGACATTCCAGGGCTCTTTACCATTCCCTGAAACCCCTGACATCTCCCCATGGAAGCCTCTGAGGGCCTGTGACAAATCCATCCTTGAAGGGAACCATCACCAGGGCCTGTTTCTATGGTCAGTTTCCATGGCAACCATCACCAGCCACCTGTTGCTATGGTCAGTTTCCATGGCAACCATCACCAAACCCCTGTTGCTATGGGCAGTCCCTTGGCAGCCCATGGAGACCCCATGTTAGGGGTGGTTGCCATGGACACCAGCTCAGGCCCTGCAGCCAGAGCCCAAGTTGCCATGGCAACCATTGGCAGCCCCCATCCCCAGGCTCATGGGATCCCAGAACCACAGAATTGGCTGAGCTGGGAGGGACCCATCAGGATCCTCGAGTCCAACCATTGGCCCTGCACAGACACCCAACAATGCCAGCCTGGGCCTGGCAGCGCCTGTCCAAATGCTGCTGGAGCTCAGAGAGCCCTGAGCTGGGACCTTCCCTGGGGAGCCTGGGCAGGGGCCCCAGCAGCCCTGGGCAAAAACCTTTTCCTGAGATCCAACCTGAGCCTGCCCTGACTCAGCTGCAGCCATTCCCTCCACTCCTGTCCCTGGGCACCAGAGAGGGAAGGTTCCCACAGCCCCCAGCCAGGGACCCCGCTCCCAAGGTTGTTGCCA
>JALJVW010000529.1:0-10874 GCA_024865655.1 Emberiza elegans | reverse complement strand
CTATATAAAATCAAATCAAATCAAATTTCAGGCTTAATTATAGCAATACAAATTAAAATGTATTGTCCTCTTTCATAGCCGAAGGCAATAAAGCATCACTTGAAGTGGCATTTATGAGAAAAACAGTTAGGTACTGTAATTTCAAATGAATAGGAGCAAGAAGAATTACTGAAACCCATTCTAATCTCCATTTTATAAAATAAAAATGTGGCATTGTTTTATATTTTTATTGCCTGATGATTTTAAAATTGCAGAACCAGTGTACCCATGTTTCTGTCGCAGTAAAAAAGCATCAATATTGTTATACCTTCTCTGAGTGGCATGCTTAGACTGGAGCATGTGTTAATAAGCTTTTTATTAAGCGTATGCTAATCAACATATGATTATTGAATGGAACTCCATCAATCTTGCAGCCATTTTCTCTGTGAAAAAATGTTCTTTAGGACATGGCTGGGAGAGGAATTTGGAAAAGACAATCTGCAGAGTTTTAAAAACCTATTATTATTACCCCATTATATGTTTAAGAGTACTTTTTCTAGTTGATTTTTGTTGGTTTTTGTTTTTTTTTTCTGTACACATATGAGGTAGTATTTGCAGAAAAGCAAATGATGCAAGACAAGCTACTTTCCAGTTTTATGGTACGTTGCTCCTCTCCAGATTTTCTGGCCACAGTCTTTCCTATTAAAAACCTCCATCTCTAGAGGAAAATGTAGAAGGCAAATGCCCATTAAAATTTTGCTGCCTGCTCTATCAAGTAGAGTCATTTAATTGCATCAAGTGACTATCTAACTGATGCACTAAATGATAAAGCTCCAGTAGAGCCTCCATTTCACAAACATCTCTGTTGTTAATCACACACCCTTAATAAGATGGACCCTATATGTCTTTGCAAGATTTTTACACTTTTTGCCATTTTGGATTACACGAGATTGCACCAAAGTTTGAACATTGTTCAACTTTTCAGAATTTGAATCATTTTTGTTGTTGAGTTGTTTTATCACTAGAGTCCACTGTTTTCTTTTATTACTTCACAGGAGTTAATATCAAAGAAACTTTCAATGAATGCTCTTTTGTGATGGAACTGAAATGAACAGAAAAGATACATTTGCTGTGTGACAGTGAATACTGTCACATTTCTTATGTCTACAATGTTCAGCATGAAATCAAGAACTGCCCACATCATGTATAACTAATCTAACAATTCTGCCCTTTAACTGTTAGTTCACTACGTGCTGCATGTCTTGGCTGACTTTGAATTTTACACCAAGACTCACCACTGCATCAGGAGGGTCTATAACCTGTTGGCTCTAGCAGACCAATTCCAGTGCTGAAGGTGTAGATGACTCCCATTCTTTTGAACACCAGGTGCCTGAATCCCACCTTACTCACAGTGCAACAGCAAAGCTAGGAACCCATAGAACATTTTCTACTTAAAAGAGATGTCAGTCCTAAAGTTCTAGGCAGGGAATGACAGCATCACTCTCATGGTTAAAATTCAAGCTAGTTCTTAAAAGATGCACTTTTTTGGTAGTTATGATCAAATCTAAGTAGTACTGGAATTAACATAACAAGCCTCAGAAATTAAAAGACACTGAGACGAGGAAAACATGCAGCGTAAAATCTGCCTTGTAACAATATTTAATCAAAATCAATATGTTCATGTCAATTTTCACCAGTGCAGATTTAACCCTCTGTTAACATTGAGATGCTACAGCTTAAGCAGTGCTAAGTAGGAGCCTGCCTTTCCCACTTTGAAAGAGATAATCTCTATCCAGGTTGTACCATCATATGAATGGACCTATGTAAACATTGACTCATCATTAATTGTAGGTGATGATTTTAGCCTTCTAATAGTCTTCTATAAAGCCAAGCAAAATAATGTCAGTCAGTGAAGAGAAACCTTTCTTTCATTTTCAAACCAAAGCCATTGTTTCTAAAACAAAATTTACATGCATCACAGCAGTGGAGAGAAGTGCTTTTGAAAGGGTGAATTTTATCTGCTTGGAAAATATTTTTCCATGGAAAGCATTTTCTAGGTGATTTACAGTGCTTTTTCTTCAAGGCAGAACAAATAAAAATGCTGAAGAGCTCATTATATTTCCAAAGTAGACTTCTTGAAGATGGGAGAAGTAAGGGGAAGAAATCAAATTTGATTCTCTAAAAGAATTACAGGGAGACGTTAAAAAAATTTCCAGCAAAAGTCTCAGTAGCAATAACAAACTACACTCTCATCTCCAGCATAAGATTTGAGAGCAGGAGGAAGAAGGGTAATTTTTATGCCCAGCTACCTAGAAGGCTGTCATGGTCTAAAATACTCAGATCCCAACGAAGTACTCAGCTCTTTGTCACCCCTCATCACAAAACATCTGTTATTCATGATTCTGCCTCATGATTTAGAAGCCAAATGGCTAGTAGGAGATTTAAGTACAGCCACTTGGATCTGGCTGACTAAATTTGAAAATTACTTCTGAAATTATACGTGTTTCTTCTGAGACCATCCTTGTTAGAACTCACTCCTATAGACAGTCATCTGTTCTTCAGAAAATCTGAGTGGTGTATAAGGAGTTTTGCAGAAGTCGGAAAACCCTTTTCCCTTAAGGTTTTAATCGAAAAGAGTAGTAGAATTCTTGTTCCTAAAAAACCAAATTTTGAGTATTTGAAAATGCACAATGTAAAGGATGGCCAGCACCGTGGATGCTCCAGCAGGCTCTGATTGCTCTCAACCACCCTCTTCTTACAACCTCCCTCCCAATATCTCCTTCTCCCCATCTCTTTCTCCCTCCAGGGCTGCCCTGGCCACAGGAGCACACCGGATTGTTAACTTTATGCTTCTCTGCAAGTGGTCAAGAACTTTCTCTGGAGTTTGGCAGGGAGGGAGGTGGCACTGGCAGCATAATCCCAACACAGCCATGCTAAGCTCATCCCTGAATCATGGCCCCACACTTACCACCTCACTGCCACTTTGAGTACTCCCTGCAGCCCCAGGAAATTCCTCTGACTGCACGGAGTCCCTTCAGCAGCACTCCTTCAGAGGCATGCTGTGACTCTGCCAGCACCTTGGAGAAGAGGAGGAAGGAAACTCTTAGACCACTGCATCAACTAACTCTCAGGAAAAGAGTTAATTGGTGACTTGTTGCACCCTAAATTAGCAGCCTATGAGAAGCTTCTCCGGGAGCATCCAGCACTGTACTCCTGCTCCCTCGCGCCCCTTTGTACTTTTTGTAAAATGTAAGACTTTAGAGAGAGGGTTTTCCAGAGGAATATTACAATCAAGGACAGTTGCAGGGTGGTCAGACTGTCCAGAGACTGCTGGTACACACCTTCTGACAAGAGCATTGTATAAAATAACCCTTAATAATTTCCAACTAACACTGTTCAGTAGGGTGGATGTGCACGTATGTTCTTCTCCAGCAAAACCTGCTCTGCACAAGTGACAAGGTTGCAAGGGACATTGACAGGCTGGAGAGGTGGGTCTGTGTGGGCATCAAGAATTTCAACAAGGCCAAGTACAAGTTTCTACACCTTGTAGAAGGTCAGGGCAATCCTAGACATGTCCGCAGGTTGGGTGGAGAAGTGATTGGGAGCACTGAGGAGAAGGACTTGGGGGTGTTGGTTGATGAAAAACTCAACGTGAACCAGCAGTGAGTGCTCACAGCCCAAAATGCCAAACAAATCTTGGGCTGCATCCAAGCCCCCATGGCCAGCAGGTCAAAGGAGGAGATTCTACTCCTCTGCCCTGCTGGGAGAAGCTACATGCTGTGCTGTATCCAGGGCTGGGGTCGCCAAAATTTGAAGGGCATGAAACTCCTGGAGCAAGTCCAAAGGAAGGCATGAAGTTAATAAGGATCAACTTCCAGGGTGAAAGTTTGGACTATTCAGCCTGGAGAGGAGAAGGTTTTGTAGAGACCTCAAAGAAGGTCCCAGTATCTGAAGGGGCCTACAGGGAAGCTGGAGATGGATCCAGGAACTGTAGCAATAGGACATGGAGCAATGGCTTCAGATGGAAAGAGGGGAAATTTAGGTTAGATATTAGGAAGAAATTCTTTGTTGTTTGTGTGGTGAGCTGCTGGAACAGGCTGTCCAGAGAAGCTGTGGTGCCCCATCCCTGGAAGTGTTCAAGGCCAGTTTGCATGGGTGTCTAAGTAACCTAGTAGAAAGTGTCCCTGCCCATTTCAGAGGTCTGGAACGAGATGATCTTTGAGGTCCCTTCCAACCCAAAACATTCCATGATTTTATGATCCTGTTGTCTGACTGTAGATTTTTACTCCATGGTCTCTCATCACAAGAGAGATGGAAAGCAAGACTATTTTCCTATGTGCAAAATATACTGTCCCTGCTATTTATCTCCACTCTGCAAGAGGAAATACCAGGCAATGAGTTTTTTTAGTGAGGAGAGATTTAAATCCATAGAAATGGCAGGGAGTGTGCCCAGTTATTTGGACCAAAAGGCAAGCTGCATGCTCAGGTGATGTAAATCACCATAGTTCTGTTCAGGTTAAACATTCACTGCTCAGATCCACCAATCTGATCCAGAGAAGGGATAAGTTTCAGAACTGGTTATTATTCATTTGAAGTAAATTACTGGTTATCAATTCATGTGTATCTAACAGAAGACCGCATAATTTATTTTAATCTCATCGGCATAATAAATCTTAATCTCTCTGTATATGAATTTCTTTGTTGCAATGCTTTTTCTTTTCTGCTGAAGCTGTAAAGTAATAGGAACAAGGATGTTTTTATAGCCTGGATATGCATATACCTACACGTACTTTTGGCATTTTACGTATTTTTAAATCAAAAACTCTGATGTGAAAAATAAAAATATATTAGAATATATTAAAAGAGGTTCTGTCTTCCAGATGCAAGCTCAGGGTAAGGAACCTCTTCTGAGTACTGAGTTTATCCCAACCATGCATAACATCACTATTGTAGGACTTGGGAATACAGAGAAAATCAAATAGGTCCTCAAATGCTGTTCTTTTTGGCATTCATCCTGAAACTCCAAAATACATTTTCCTCAAAAAAAATTGATCAAAATAGGAAAATATGAAATCAAAGGAATAGTCTCCTGAGATTACAATATGAATTAATAATGCTCTTATTGTATCAGTTGTCTGAGATGGCCTGATTTTATACCACCACTTCTTAAGACTGCTTTAACTAAGCAAACACCAGAGAAGATTCATTTAGAGGATAGAAGAAAATTATTCATTAAAAACATACGGGAAGGCGTTACTTATGAACTCTCCTAAAGTCAACAGTGATTACGAGCATCTGACATCAATTAGGAATGCAACATCATGCTGCCAATCTGAAACTTTAGTATCTAAAAGTGCATTTAGAAACAGCTTGACAGCATCTCTCTGTGTCAAACAACTTGATATATCAGTATGCCTTCTGGTTAGGAGCCAAAACTCATAGGTTGGGAGAATAATTCAATTTCATTGTCTAAGAACTGATGCTACTTAGTCATCTTCCCATGATTAGGTGAAAGAGAAAACCCAGCAGAATACAGCAGCTACAGTGGGTAGTAATGAATAGAAATTTAAACTCAGTGAAGTGTTTAGCAGTTAAACTGCAGTACAACCGTGGAGTAGAAGAACTTTCTGGAGTAAAGGAACTAGTACATAAGGAGATAAAAACCTTTGGGTTGCTTCCATTTGTTTCAGGTTTTGGGGGTGTTTTTGCTATTGTTGGAGTTTATTTTGTTTGGGTTTATGTTTTCATTTTTTTCTTTTCTTTTTTTTTTTTTTTTTTTTTGTCTGTTTGTTGTTTTGTTTCGTTTGGCTTACTTTCACTCACACATTATTTAGGAAAGAGCAGGCTATCTTGAATTAACATTCAGAAAATCTGGCACGGTGAATACTTTTACCAGAAGCACAAAATCCTGCACAACTGATCAGCACAAGCTGTTGCAGAAGACCAGAGCTCAGTGTGATAAAAAGAGTGCGCAGCAATGAGACCAGGATATTCTCTGTTCACTTCCTGTGCTATAATGAGTACTGGGTATCTCTCTCAGTTAGACAGAATAATTTTTGCTTCTATAAATAATAGTGTTTTCAGAATGGCTTTTTCACCTTTTTTCATGAAGGATATTTGTCTTTCTGGACAGGAAAGAGATATGAAACTCATTCAACACCAAATATCCTATAAATATTATGTTAAGATTAGATATTGGGGGAAAAAAAATGTCTTTTCTGAAAGGGTTGCTTGGCGCTGGAACCGTCCTCCCTGGGCAACAGTGGAATCCTTATCCCTGGAAGCGTTCAGAAAGAGTGCTGATAGGGACATGGTTTAGCAGTGAACTTGGTGTCACTAAATTCATAGTTGGGCTTGATCTTAGTGGCCTTTTCCAACCTTATGCATTCTGTGATTCGAAAAGAATGAGAAATAGGAAAATTTGCAGAGAGCTTCACAAATGTTGCAAGACAGTCATGGCCATGCCCAAGACAAAAAATAGGTAAAGGTTCTGACAGGCTCCAACTAGAAGATGTGCCTGCTAACCAGTTTTATTAGTCCTCCTGAAAAACAACAAGGGCTACCAATTATATTTACAGAAAACATTTTCTTGCAATGCATATAACCATAATCATTGCAAAGACACAGAAGCCACATCAAGATTATTAGTCATTAAATGGATTAAGAGAGATGTGTACAGTGAATAAAATTAAGTGTATGGAAAATGAAATACAATGTTAAACAGAACACTAATGCTGATTAGACTAAACTGTGTATAATGAAGAATGAAGAAAACACATGCTGAAAAGAAACATTAAGAACCTACAGAAATTCTGAAAAGGTAAAAGAGTTGAGAAAGACTATTTGTATAACTAAAGTGTGTCTGTCTGCACAATATGATGTGAAAAGGATTTACTGTTCTTTTTGTTGACATTGCTTAGGAAACTGGAACAAGGTTAGTGTGTTAGGGACAGATCTAGAAAATGCTGCCGGCTGAAACTTGTGTGTTTCTACATGAATGTTTCTACGGTTCTTTTAAAGATGTGCTTGGAAGCCACATCTGTGCCCGACGGAAAGATCTGCCCAGCATGCACTTCCCCCTCTGCAGCTCCTACCTGAGTGTCAGGCAGCAATGCTGAAAGGAAATGGACTTCCCAAGACTTCAAGAAGTTGAGGAGCAGAGCAAGGCGACATCTGCATTAATGCAGCTTCTGCATTTCATCACTGACTAAGTGACGTTTCTCCAGTGAGTGTGTGCTCTTGATGAGGCCATACAGAGGAAACCATCATCTTTCTGACCACATTTTCATAATTGCCTTTAATTAAGAATTTTTCCTTTCTGTGATACCTGCCATTCTGTGGGCAGAAGTTAGATAATGTTTTGTTCCTCTTAGATTGAAACAAGAAGACAGATGAGGTCAACAGCAATATCGATTAATGTCAATTATTCAATATTTGCAATCTTGAACGTGCTAGATTACCAAGTGGTATTTCATGCCTGTAAGTGACTGTTTGTTTCAGTGACTACCAGGACCCCACCTAGGACATTGTTTAAAAGCTTTTTATCAATGGAAAGCTAAAAATCATGAAATTGAAAATGAGTTGTTTTGACAAGTTTCTCAAACATAATGCCAAGATATGCTTAATCATGAGCCTTTTATGTTTTCAGACATCTAAGATATTAAAGTTAGCTCTTTCAGTAGTTGTGAAAATTATTTTATAACTGGTTTTGGGATCATATTGTCTTTCAGAGGTACATTTGTACTCACTTACTTATCTCATTTGCCCTTTTTTTTTAAAATGCATTTTATAGATGTGAGAATTGAAGCTTCAAAATAAAATCTTTCCTCTACATAACAACAGATGAAAAGACCATTTATTTCCACTTATTGTTTATTCAGAAACAATCCAAATATTGATAATAGCTGAGATATGATGACAAATGAGATGAGAGAAAAATCACCCCCAGCTGACAGTTTTGAACTTTGCTAATTTTCAGCAGAGTTTATAGTATTGCTAATTAACATAATGGGATGGGTAAAGAGCACTCAAAAAAGTTACTTGTTTTCCATGGTGATGGCTGTAATATTCCCAATTCCTAGAATGACTAAAAACCTGGGTGAAAGAGCAGTTGTAAGTGCATAAAAGAGGAAGAAAGCAGAACTAAGGATCCTGAATTCAACCACGAGGCCAGGTTGCAGAAATGGGGATTGTTCAGCCTGAGAACAGATAGATTAGGCATGACCTAATGGTGGCCTTCCACTGGTCTCCTAAAAGGCGCCTACAGGAGAGATGCAGGGACACTGCTTAGATATAGGCAACAAGAGACGCTAAAGACGAAGATACGGAGCTCGCCCGAGCTAAGCGCCGGGTCCTTGGCTTCTTTTCGCAGGAGCCGCGCCCGAGCACACCGCGACGCACAGTGCTCTGCGACCGCACAATGCTTTTTGCGCCAAGAAGCCGCTTTTCACCTCCGGGAGCCGGAGAGAGCGGCACCTTCCGAAAGGCGAACAACCAAGCCGAGCCACACTGGGATTGTGTGCACAGCTTGCAAACTGATAGAAAACAGTACCTTACCACTCTCCTGCCATTCCATTCACACTAACATTCCAATGCAAGCAGTTTTGGACAACTGCCTTTTGCTTGCTAGTGGTAGGTTACAAGATCAGCAGCACCTTTGCAGCTTCCTGGGTTTTTGATGTGGCAGCCACATGCTGCTCTCTGTCCTCCTCAGATCCACCACTTCAACCTGAGACAGGAAAGATCAAAATCTTGTGAAGTCTCTCAGCAATGTAACAGTTGATGTTATGAATGTTCCATTCTTCCACTTTTGAGGAATTCAAAAATTCATGCCTTGGTACCATTCAACTGCTTTCAAGCATCTAGACAAATTCAGCTGTGGTAACAGACAGCAACTTATCCCTGGGAAAAGTCTCCAATCCCATGACAAGGAACATCAAAGAAGAAACCCTATTCTAGCAAAACTGAGCAAAACGTTCAAATATGTACTGATCCAGAACTTCCTTAGGTAGGATAATGCACACTTTGCTACTTCTGGGAAGGCTCGTGTCCCTTATCCCTTTTGCCAACACAGTCTGCCTGACACAATGGCAGGGATGAGATATCTGGGAATTCCAACCAGAGAAGGCCAAGTGCAGCTATTGATTCACTCCACTTTGGGATGGATAAAGCACAGTTCCGAAATAAGAGGGACAATTTTTTCTCCTTATCCTTGCTTGTCTGGCCTCCATACAGTTGGACACCCTGCCAATGAGGTGAAACCTAACACCCAGTATTTCTGTCCAAATTTGTGCTTCTTTGTCTGTCATCAACTGCATGCTCTGTCTAAACCACATCTCTACAGAAATGTATTAGAAGAAAATTAGAAGAAGTTTTTTTCTTTCCTTCACCCACATAAACTTTGAAAATTTTCTAAACCACATCAACTCTTCAAACCATTGGTATAAGATAATTGCTTAAAGAAATCTTTGAGAAAAAGTAACCCTATTCTTTCCGTTAGCATTTTCTTGATTTTTTCTATCACTCTTCAGTTTACAACCTGAACCCAGGTAATCTGAGAAGCTTACTTATTAGTAGGAAAAATAGAAAACCTGTGGAAATTCAGGTTCTGAACCTTCTGTATGTCTATGAAGAGGTTGATATGTGGATGGTTCTTCCAAGGGCTCCAATAGGTGTACATCTGACTTCAAGTCCTGTAGCCACCTTTATATCATAGGGGTGGTTGGGGTGGAATGCTTTGTATGGAGTTTTTACAAATTCTAACAAAATTTTTGTGTGACCTGAAAGAAAACGAGAACTTTGCAAGAGAACAGCAGTGCTTAAGCCCAGAAAGTACAACTAAAATGTGTCTAACCTTTCAAAAGGTCTTTGGGGGTAGAAGACAGATATTAATGACCTTAAAAGTAGATGTAGAAAGACTTGTCTTTTGGAAAAACTTTGTGAAACTGCCTAGTTAAAATAAATAAATAAATAAATAAAAAAACCAAAAAATCCCCCCAAAAACTCAAAACAAACAAAAGAGAACCAAAGGAAAAGGAAAAAAAAAATAAACCAAATCAAAAACCCCAAACAAAACAAAAAGCCAAACCAAAGAAAAAACAAAACCCCAAAACCCCAAACCAACCAAACACAAAACAAACAACCAAAACCAGTTAAATTTTTTTTTCTGTGAAACAGCTGTACTTCATAGTATCTCCATGGGCACTCCTTATAATGTGGACATTCTCTGATTGCTGCTGGGTTGTTCACTGCAAGCAATATAGATTCTCCACTAGCTTTCACATAAAACAGTGTTAGGTAGGTTTGAAAGTATTTTGAATGAATAAAAACGCTCTGTATACCCGCAACGATTAGGAAAATATCAAAACTCAGCTCAATAGTAGGTTAATGAGCTACAACAAATGTGATGAGTATTTACTTTTTTTTCTTTGAATGTTGTGCAATTGTAAACCAGAACTAATTTAAAATAGGTACAAAACCCAGGAAAAAGTAGATAAAGAAATATCAGCAAAATTTTAAAATGAAGCTTTGCAGCCTTGAGAATTGAAAAGAGTTGTATTTCTAGAAAGATATCCTGTTTTCCTAAATTTGGATGTGAATTATCCTAAAACCCTCATTTCCATCTTTCTTTACATACTTCATTTAGACTAGGCTAGGCTCTGGGTAGGCCTGTTTGTAGAAGTTTTGGTCCTGCTGCCAAGAAAATAATGTTGCTGGATGATCTTGAGGAAGGAGGAACTTTTTGATAGTCTTGAGAGAAGAGGATGAACTAAGGAATGATGTGCCTGAGCACATCCCAGAAATCCCAAAAGATTGAGGATGCCAACCAAGCACGTGCTATTCCTCCCGATGTTTTAAAGTCTGGACCTGCCAAAACTCAATGCTCTTCATAACCA
>JALJVW010000526.1:0-16592 GCA_024865655.1 Emberiza elegans | reverse complement strand
AGGCCAAACCAGCCAGACCTGTTCTGTGTCCCCTTGGTTTTATGGGGCCCTGAGGTGTCACAAGGCTGCCTTGGTTCCATGGGGTCCCACAGTTTCACAATGGCTCCCAGCTTCCTGAAGGTCCCATGGTGTCACAAAGGCCCCAAGGATTCCATGAGGCCTTGAAGTGCCACAATGGTCTCTGTGCTTCCACAGGCCTCACAATGTCATGTCACCCTCTGTTCCGTGAGCCCTGCAATGTCACAATGGGCCTTTTGGACCATGAGGTTTGTGGTGTCACAATGGTCTCCTGGTTGGCTCCACGGTGTCACAATGGAGCATTGATGAGAGGCGGCCTCTGTGTCACCCTGGAGCTTTGTTCCATGAAGCCCTGCAGTGTCACAATGGTCCCCTTGGTTTCTTAGTGTCACAATGCACCACTGATGACAGAAGGCCTGGCAATGTCACAATGGCCCCTTGGTTCCATGCAGCCCTGCAGGGTCACAAAGGCCCCTCTTGGTTTCATGGTGCCCCACAGTGTCACAATGGTCTCCTTGGTTCCATGGTGCCCCCACAGCGTCACAATGCTTGTTGCTTACTCCATGGGGCCTCATGGTGTCACAATGGTCTCCATGATTCCATGAGTCTCCCCTCAGTGCCACAACAGCCCCTTGGTTCCATGAGGTTGTGAAGTGTCTCAATGGTCTTTCCAAGGTTCCATGGTTCCATGAGGCCACGACGGAGCCTGGGCCGATCCCCCCACCCTCCAGGCTCAGCCCTTTGCCCGCTGGGGAGATGCCAAAATCCTCAGGGAGCATTCCCTGCCCTCAGGGAATTGCTCACAGGTGCCTTGCACTGACTCTTGGTGTCTGTGTGCACAGGAGTGCCTGTGCTGGGGAAATGTGGCACAAATGCTGCTCTCTGAGGGCTTGGAGTGCCTTGAGAGCTGAGCCAGTCAGGCCTGCAAGTGATGGTGAGTCACAAGCTGTAAGCTGAGTTCAATGCTGCTAAGAGTTGTTCTTTTGCTGTTGTTACATTGAATAGAAGTTATAAGCTGTTGAATATTGTTAAGTTTTATTGCAGAGCTACATCATTAAGTCCTAGGTTACAAGTAAGGTTAAATACTGTTAAGTGCTGTTCTTTTGCTAAATGCTGAAGTCTAAGGTATCAGTCAAGTCCTGGTTTTGGTTCATTTCTTCTTTGACTGGATTTTGTTTGGTTTTTGTTGCTTTGTTTCTTTGGTGTGCCTAGAGTGCCCAGTCAGGAGCAGAGTGACTCTTGCCAAGGAACTCTGTGCTGCTCTCCCTTAATATTCAATCTGGTTTTTGCTGATTCCTTGCTGGGGATTTTTTTCAGCGCCTCAGCCCCTCGTTTGTAAGAGGGTGAAGGAGCCCTGGCCCAGGCTCTGGCCCCTGGGGACACGGGGATGCTGCCGGGGGTCCCTGTCCCCTGTGCCACCCCCAGGGCCCCGGCCCCCGGCCCCGTGTCAGGCTCTGGGCTCGATCTCGTGGAACATCCTCTGGGGAGGCTGGGGGGCCAAAGGGACCTGGGGACAGGGGACCCCCTGCTGTGCACGAGCAGGGTTGGACTGCTCTGGGGGAACTGTGAGGGGGCCGGGGCAGAGGGACCTCCCAGTGACCTCACACAGCCCCTGTCATGTCACAGAGCCATCTGTGATTCCACAGAACCACCTATGATGTCACACAGGCCCTGTGATGTTAAAGCCCAGCATGGGATGAAACAAATCCCCCATGTGATGTCACAGAGCCAATGCTGGGATATCACTCTGGGCTGTCACACAGCTGCAGTCTGAGGTCACAAATCACCCTGGATGTCACGGTCTCTTCTGTGATGTCACAGCCGGTTCTGTCATGTTACTCAGACATCCAGCGATGTCACAACCCAGTCTGATGTCACAGAGCCACCCTCCATGATGGTACAGTCTGCTCTATGGCCTTACACCCTACTCTATGATGTCACAGCCACCTCTGCGATGTCACAAGTCCATCAGCGATGTCACACAACCCCTCTCTGTGATGCCATACTGCCACTCTGTAATGTCACTGCACACACTATGACCTCACACCCTGCTCTGTAACGTCACTGCACACACCATGACCATCACAGCCTGCTCCATGATGTCACACAGACCCCTCTATGATGCTGGAGCTGCTCCATGACCTCACACAACAAACTCTGTGATGTCAGAGCCCAGTCTGTGAGCTCACACAGCCCACTCTGTGCTGTCACACAGCCCCTTGCTGACATGCCAGCTGCTCTGTGCCTCTAGGACACAGCCACAGAGGTGCTGCTGTGACACAGCCCCTCTGGGCCATGGCACAGCCCCTGCCAGTGCTGAGCCCCTGGGAGCTCAGTCTGTGCCCTGCTGGTGTCCCTGAGGGGCCCTGGCAGTGCCCCAGCCCTGCTGGGCTCTGCACAGGAGCTGCTCCTGCCCAGAGCTGTCTCTCTGCAGCGCTGCCCTGCCAGCAGCTGCCTCTGGGCCAGGAGCCCGGCCCAGCTCAGCAGCACAGACACAGCACAGGGACTTCAATGACCCTCTGGGCCTTTGGTGCTTTTTTGCATCACACTCATCAGTGCCTCCGAGTGTGCTCCAAACCTCCTCAAAAACTCAAAATCAGATTCAAAGTCCAAACTTCCTTTAACTCTAAATGGCTCCCACTGAGGGACATAACTCATATGAAAGTGTCCCCAGGTTGCAGGTAGGGCAGAACACTGGTACTTTGACACAGTGTCAGTTGGAGATTGCACATATCAATGTATTACAGGAAGAAAACCTAAGCAGGACCTCACAAATGTTTTCTCACTGTCTTTTTAAAATATGTTACATTCAGTTGGAATACACGTCGAGCCTCTGGAGCAGTAGAATTCAGCAGCAGCCTCTGCAAGTTGCTGAGGATGTCAGCAGCCCCCACTGAGCCAGCCCTGCCCAGAGACCGTGGGGGAATG
Source organism: Emberiza elegans (assembly GCA_024865655.1). NCBI lineage: Eukaryota > Metazoa > Chordata > Aves > Passeriformes > Fringillidae > Emberiza > Emberiza elegans. The sequence continues at coordinate 13,646 of JALJVW010000526.1, read as the reverse complement.
GGCAGACAAGGAGAGCGTCCCCGGGCTGGGCAAGCAGCACTCAGAGGCACCAGGGGCTGCAGCTGGGAAATGGAGTGTGAATGGGGCTGGGAAAGCCCTGCCTGGGCTGTGCCAAGCAGGACACACAAGCCCGCACCCCATGCCCCAAACAATTCTTTCCATGAGACATTTTAAAGGAATTACAATTATTGGTGTCCTCTGAGTTGGATGTACTGGAGAAATAGCTACCAGAGATCCTCAGGAGCTCAAAACAACTGACCAGATTTTATTGGTAAATTTAGAAAATCAGAGAAACTTTGGCCAAAGGTACATTGTAACATTCAATCAGCAAAACACACTTCTCAAAGCATTAACTTGGCCCATTCAACTTCAGAATCTCTATGCCCATTCCATTTTAAGGTAATCAAAATTTGCAGAGAGAAAGAAATAGGAGAAGTAGACACAGAAAGAGAGAAAGACATATAAGATACACAGAGAAGCACCCCACCTGGATTCCAGTGTTGTTCAGATGGAAATTGCAAGAGGAGGGAGGGTCAAGATGTGTGCTTGCCTTGTGGTCAGACTTAAATACCCCTTGGTCTTCCTGGGCCCTTCCCCAGGTGGGGACTGGGGTCATTTGGTCCCTCAGGAGCTGGGCTGGGGGCTGCAGAGGTGGCTGTGGAGCATTGCCTGTGCTGTGCCAGGGGCTGGCAGACACTGCGGGGCTGGGATGGAGGCTCTGGGGGATTGGGGTTCCAGGGCAGGGCAGGGCTGGGCTCACCGGGCAGGGCAAAGCTGGACCTGCCCCTTCCTCCCCCACACATGAAATGATCCAAGCCAACAATCTCCTCCAGTCTGTCCCAATAGGCAGTGTTGGAGGTGGACCCAAATTTGGAGACACGGGAACCTGGCCAGGAAGGACAGTTCTCTTCCATAGGAAGGAAAGCACAGAGCCTTCCCCAGGGTTTTGGGCACAGATGAGAGGTGACCCTTGTGAAAGCACAGGCAGACAGACTTGTCCTGGCAATATTGCTATGGGAACAATGCCTGGATAGAAGGGAATTTGGTTTTGAAATCCCAGTTCTGGTCATGGCCTGGAGGAGAAGGACAGTTCTTTACCACAGGAAGGAAAGCACGGAGCCCCAGTGTTTCAGCAGCAGATGAGAAGAGACCTCAACATGCCAAGGTCAGCTGGACCAGTCAGGTGGCCCACGGGAGGCCAAACCAGCCAGACCTGTTCTGTGTCCCCTTGGTTTTATGGGGCCCTGAGGTGTCACAAGGCTGCCTTGGTTCCATGGGGTCCCACAGTTTCACAATGGCTCCCAGCTTCCTGAAGGTCCCATGGGTGTCACAAAGGCCCCAAGGATTCCATGAGGCCTTGAAGTGCCACAATGGTCTCTGTGCTTCCACAGGCCTCACAATGTCATGTCACCCTCTGTTCCGTGAGCCCTGCAATGTCACAATGGGCCTTTGGACCATGAGGGTTTGTGGTGTCACAATGGTCTCCGTTGGCTCCACGGTGTCACAATGGAGCATTGATGAGAGGCGGCCTCTGTGTCACCCTGGAGCTTTGGTTCCATGAAGCCCTGCAGTGTCACAATGGTCCCCTTGGTTTCTTAGTGTCACAATGCACCACTGATGACAGAAGGCCTGGCAATGTCACAATGGCCCCTTGGTTCCATGCAGCCCTGCAGGGTCACAAAGGCCTTGGGTTCATGGTGCCCCACAGTGTCACAATGGTCTCCTTGGTTCCATGGTGCCCCACAGCGTCACAATGCTTTGCTTATTCCATGGGGCCTCGTAGTGTCACAATGGTCTCCATGATTCCATGAGTCTCCCCTCAGTGCCACAACAGCCCCTTGGTTCCATGAGGTTGTGAAGTGTCTCAATGGTCTTTCCAAGGTTCCATGGTTCCATGAGGCCTTGCAATGTCACAGTGGACCTTTTGTTCCATGGGGTGTGACAATGTCCCAATGTCCCTTGTTCTCACAGGGCCCCCACAGTGTCACCATGGCCCCTTGGTCTATCAGGGCGCCACGGTGTCACAATGGTCCCTTGGTTCCATGGGCCCTGTGCTGCTGCATTCCCCCCCCCCTCTCAGGCCGCCCTGCCAGCTGAGAAATGCTCCTGGGCCTCGGCCTTGGCCAACAGCCCCTGGGCTCAGCTCCTCACAAACACTGTCTGCTCCAGGCACTGCTGCTGCCCAACCAGCTCCTGGTTCCTTTAGCAGCAGCCCTGGCAGCTGTTTCTGTTCCCCTGCGTGGCACAACATCCCTGTTCTCACCCTGCCAAAGAAAGCTGCTGGTGCCAAGTGCGGCCAGGATGAACCATGGCTGGGACTGAAGCCCTCTCTTGGGGCCCTGCAAGCAGCGCCCAAAAGGAGCCCTTGCAGCCTCCCTGGGCCAGCCACTCCCGCAGTGGGGCCTCCCAGCCGGGAACTCTCCCGCTTGCTGCACTCGGGATCCTGAACAACGACGGAGCCTGGGCCGATCCCCCCCTCCTCCAGGCTCAGCCCTTTGCCCGCTGGGGAGATGCCAAACATCCTCAGGGAGCATTCCCTGCCCTCAGGGAATTGCTCACAGGTGCCTTGCACTGACTCTTGGTGTCTGTGTGCACACAGGAGTGCCTGTGCTGGGGAAATGTGGCACAAATGCTGCCTCTGAGGGCTTGGAGTGCCTTGAGAGCTGAGCCAGTCAGGCCTGCAAGTGATGGTGAGTCACAAGCTGTAAGCTGAGTTCAATGCTGCTAAGAGTTGTTCTTTTGCTAAGTTGTTACATTGAATAGAAGTGATAAGCTGTTGAATATTGTTAAGTTTTATTGCAGAGCTACATCATTAAGTCCTAGGTTACAAGTAAGGTTAAATACTGTTAAGTGCTGTTCTTTTGCTAAATGCTGAAGTCTAAGGTATCAGTCAAGTCCTGGTTTTGGTTCATTTCTTCTTTGACTGGATTTTGTTTGGTTTTTTGTTGCTTTGTTTCTTTGGTGTGCCTAGAGTGCCCAGTCAGGAGCAGAGTGACTTGCTTGCCAAGAAACTCTGTGCTGCTCTCCCTTAATATTCAATCTGGTTTTTGCTGATTCCTTGCTGGGGATTTTTTCAGCGCCTCAGCCCCTCGTTTGTAAGAGGGTGAAGGAGCCCTGGCCCAGGCTCTGGCCCTGGGGACACGGGGATGCTGCCGGGGGGTCCCTGTCCCCTGTGCCACCCCCCAGGGCCCCCGGCCCCCGGCCCCGTGTCAGGCTCTGGGCTCGATCTCGTGGAACATCCTCTGGGGAGGCTGTGGGGCCAGGGGACCTGGGGACAGGGGACCCCGCTGTGCACGAGCAGGGTTGGACTGCTCTGGGGGAACTGTGAGGGGGGCGGGGCAGAGGGACCTCCCCAGTGACCTCACACAGCCCCTGTCATGTCACAGAGCCATCTGTGATTCCACAGAACCACCTATGATGTCACACAGGCCCTGTGATGTTAAAGCCCAGCATGGGATGAAACAAATCCCCATGTGATGTCACAGAGCCAATGCTGGGATATCACTCTGGGCTGTCACACAGCTGCAGTCTGAGGTCACAAATCACCCCTGGATGTCACGGTCTCTTCTGTGATGTCACAGCCGGTTCTGTCATGTTACTCAGACATCCAGCGATGTCACAACCCAGTCTGATGTCACAGAGCCACCCTCCATGATGGTACAGTCTGCTCTATGGCCTTACACCCTACTCTATGATGTCACAGCCACCTCTGCGATGTCACAAGTCCATCAGCGATGTCACACAACCCTCTCTGTGATGCCATACTGCCACTCTGTAATGTCACTGCACACACTATGACCTCACACCCTGCTCTGTAACGTCACTGCACACACCATGACCATCACAGCCTGCTCCATGATGTCACACAGACCCCTCTATGATGCTGGAGCTGCTCCATGACCTCACACAACAAACTCTGTGATGTCAGAGCCCAGTCTGTGAGCTCACACAGCCCACTCTGTGCTGTCACACAGCCCCTGCTGACATGCCAGCTGCTCTGTGCCTCTAGGACACAGCCACAGAGGTGCTGCTGTGACACAGCCCCCCTCTGGGCCATGGCACAGCCCCTGCCAGTGCTGAGCCCCTGGGAGCTCAGTCTCTGTGCCCTGCTGGTGTCCCTGAGGGGCCCTGGCAGTGCCCCAGCCCTGCTGGGCTCTGCACAGGAGCTGCTCCTGCCCAGAGCTGTCTCTCTGCAGCGCTGCCCTTGCCAGCAGCTGCCTCTGGGCCAGGAGCCCGGCCCAGCTCAGCAGCACAGACACAGCACAGGGACTTCAATGACCCTCTGGGCCTTTGGTGCTTTTTGCATCACACTCATCAGTGCCTCCGAGTGTGCTCCAAACCTCCTCAAAAACTCAAAATCAGATTCAAAGTCCAAACTTCCTTTAACTCTAAATGGCTCCCACTGAGGGACATAACTCATATGAAAGTGTCCCCAGGTTGCAGGTAGGGCAGAACACTGGTACTTTGACACAGTGTCAGTTGGAGATTGACATATCAATGTATTACAGGAAGAAAAACCTAAGCAGGACCTCACAAATGTTTTCTCACTGTCTTTTTAAATATGTTACATTCAGTTGGAATACACGTCGAGCCTCTGGAGCAGTAGAATTCAGCAGCAGCCTCTGCAAGTTGCTGAGGATGTCAGCAGCCCCCACTGAGCCAGCCCTGCCCAGAGACCGTGGGGGAATGGGCAGACAAGGAGAGCGTCCCCGGGGCTGGGCAAGCAGCACTCAGAGGCACCAGGGGCTGCAGCTGGGAAATGGAGTGTGGAATGGGGCTGGGAAAGCCCTGCCTGGGCTGTGCCAAGCAGGACACACAAGCCCTGACCCCCATGCCCCAAACAATTCTTTCCATGAGACATTTTAAAGGAATTACAATTATTGGTGTCCTCTGAGTTGGATGTACTGGAGAAATAGCTACCAGAGATCCTCAGGAGCTCAAAACAACTGACCAGATTTTATTGGTAAATTTAGAAAATCAGAGAAACTTTGGCAAAAGGTACATTGTAACATTCAATCAGCAAAACACACTTCTCAAAGCATTAACTTGGCCCATTCAACTTCAGAATCTCTATGCCCATTCCATTTTAAGGTAATCAAAATTTGCAGAGAGAAAGAAATAGGAGAAGTAGACACAGAAAGAGAGAAAGAAATATAAGATACAGAGAAGCACCCCACCTGGATTCCAGTGTTGTTCAGATGGAAATTGCAAGAGGAGGGAGGGTCAAGATGTGTGCTTGCCTTGTGGTCAGACTTAAATACCCCTTGGTCTTCCTGGGCCCTTCCCCAGGTGGGGACTGGGGTCATTTGGTCCCTCAGGAGCTGGGCTGGGGCTGCAGAGGTGGCTGTGGAGCATTGCCTGTGCTGTGCCAGGGGCTGGCAGACACTGCGGGGCTGGGATGGAGGCTCTGGGGGGGATTGGGGTTCCAGGGCAGGGCAGGGCTGGGCTCACCGGGCAGGGCAAAGCTGGACCTGCCCCTTCCTCCCACACACATGAAATGATCCAAGCCAACAATCTCCTCCAGTCTGTCCCAATAGGCAGTGTTGGAGGTGGACCCAAATTTGGAGACACGGGAACCTGGCCAGGAAGGACAGTTCTCTTCCATAGGAAGGAAAGCACAGAGCCTTCCCCAGGGTTTTGGGCACAGATGAGAGGTGACCCTTGTGAAAGCACAGGCAGACAGACTTGTCCTGGCAATATTGCTATGGGAACAATGCCTGGATAGAAGGGAATTTGGTTTTGAAATCCCAGTTCTGGTCATGGCCTGGAGGAGAAGGACAGTTCTTTACCACAGGAAGGAAAGCACGGAGCCCCAGTGTTTCAGCAGCAGATGAGAAGAGACCTCAACATGCCAAGGTCAGCTGGACCAGTCAGGTGGCCCACGGGAGGCCAAACCAGCCAGACCTGTTCTGTGTCCCCTTGGTTTTATGGGGCCCTGAGGTGTCACAAGGCTGCCTTTTGGTTCCATGGGGTCCCACAGTTTCACAATGGCTCCCAGCTTCCTGAAGGTCCCATGTGTCACAAAGGCCCCAAGGATTCCATGAGGCCTTGAAGTGCCACAATGGTCTCTGTGCTTCCACAGGCCTCACAATGTCATGTCACCCCTCTGTTCCGTGAGCCCTGCAATGTCACAATGGGCCTTTTGGACCATGAGGGTTTGTGGTGTCACAATGGTCTCCGTTGGCTCCACGGTGTCACAATGGAGCATTGATGAGAGGCGGCCTCTCTGTGTCACCCTGGAGCTTTGGTTCCATGAAGCCCTGCAGTGTCACAATGGTCCCCCTTGGTTTCTTAGTGTCACAATGCACCACTGATGACAGAAGGCCTGGCAATGTCACAATGGCCCCTTGGTTCCATGCAGCCCTGCAGGGTCACAAAGGCCTTCTGGTTTCATGGTGCCCCACAGTGTCACAATGGTCTCCTTGCTTCCATGGTGCCCCACAGCGTCACAATGCTTTGCTTATTCCATGGGGCCTCGTAGTGTCACAATGGTCTCCATGATTCCATGAGTCTCCTCAGTGCCACAACAGCCCCTTGGTTCCATGAGGTTGTGAAGTGTCTCAATGGTCTTTCCAAGGTTCCATGGTTCCATGAGGCCTTGCAATGTCACAGTGGACCTTTGGTTCCATGGGGTGTGACAATGTCCCAATGTCCCTTGTTCTCACAGGGCCCCACAGTGTCACCAGGGACCCTTGGTCTATCAGGGCGCCACGGTGTCACAATGGTCCCTTGGTTCCATGGGCCCTGTGCTGCTGCATTCCCCCCCCTCTCAGGCCGCCCTGCCAGCTGAGAAATGCTCCCCTGGGCCTCGGCCTTGGCCAACAGCCCCTGGGCTCAGCTCCTCACAAACACTGTCTGCTCCAGGCACTGCTGCTGCCCAACCAGCCCTGGTTCCTTTAGCAGCAGCCCTGGCAGCTGTTTCTGTTCCCTGCGTGGCACAACATCCCTGTTCTCACCCTGCCAAAGAAAGCTGCTGGTGCCAAGTGCGCCAGGATGAACCATGGCTGGGACTGAAGCCCTCTCTTGGGGCCCTGCAAGCAGCGCCCAAAAGGAGCCCTTGCAGCCTCCTGGGCCAGCCACTCCCGCAGTGGGGCCTCCCCCAGCCGGGAACTCTCCCGCTTGCTGCACTCGGGATCCTGAACAACGACGGAGCCTGGGCCGATCCCCCACCCTCCAGGCTCAGCCCTTGCCCGCTGGGGAGATGCCAAAACATCCTCAGGGAGCATTCCCTGCCCTCAGGGAATTGCTCACAGGTGCCTTGCACTGACTCTTGGTGTCTGTGTGCACACAGGAGTGCCTGTGCTGGGGAAATGTGGCACAAATGCTGCTCTCTGAGGGCTTGGAGTGCCTTGGAGAGCTGAGCCAGTCAGGCCTGCAAGTGATGGTGAGTCACAAGCTGTAAGCTGAGTTCAATGCTGCTAAGAGTTGTTCTTTTGCTAAGTTGTTACATTGAATAGAAGTGATAAGCTGTTGAATATTGTTAAGTTTTATTGCAGAGCTACATCATTAAGTCCTAGGTTACAAGTAAGGTTAAATACTGTTAAGTGCTGTTCTTTTGCTAAATGCTGAAGTCTAAGGTATCAGTCAAGTCCTGGTTTTGGTTCATTTCTTCTTTGACTGGATTTTGTTTGGTTTTTTTTGTTGCTTTGTTTCTTTGGTGTGCCTAGAGTGCCCAGTCAGGAGCAGAGTGACTTTGCCAAGGAACTCTGTGCTGCTCTCCTTAATATTCAATCTGGTTTTTGCTGATTCCTTGCTGGGGATTTTTTTCAGCGCTCAGCCCCTCGTTTGTAAGAGGGTGAAGGAGCCCTGGCCCAGGCTCTGGCCCTGGGGACACACGGGATGCTGCCGGGGGTCCCTGTCCCCTGTGCCACCCCCAGGGCCCCGGCCCCCGCCCCCAGTGTCAGGCTCTGGGCTCGATCTCGTGGAACATCCTCTGGGGAGGCTGGGGGGCCAGGGGACCTGGGGACAGGGGACCCCGCTGTGCACGAGCAGGGTTGGACTGCTCTGGGGGAACTGTGAGGGGGCCGGGGCAGAGGGACCTCCCAGTGACCTCACACAGCCCCTGTCATGTCACAGAGCCATCTGTGATTCCACAGAACCACCTATGATGTCACACAGGCCCTGTGATGTTAAAGCCCAGCATGGGATGAAACAAATCCCCCATGTGATGTCACAGAGCCAATGCTGGATATCACTCTGGGCTGTCACACAGCTGCAGTCTGAGGTCACAAATCACCCCTGGATGTCACGGTCTCTTCTGTGATGTCACAGCCGGTTCTGTCATGTTACTCAGACATCCAGCGATGTCACAACCCAGTCTGATGTCACAGAGCCACCCTCCATGATGGTACAGTCTGCTCTATGGCCTTACACCCTACTCTATGATGTCACAGCCACCTCTGCGATGTCACAAGTCCATCAGCGATGTCACACAACCCTCTGTGATGCCATACTGCCACTCTGTAATGTCACTGCACACACTATGACCTCACACCCTGCTCTGTAACGTCACTGCACACACCATGACCATCACAGCCTGCTCCATGATGTCACACAGACCCCATGATGCTGGAGCTGCTCCATGACCTCACACAACAAACTCTGTGATGTCAGAGCCCAGTCTGTGAGCTCACACAGCCCACTCTGTGCTGTCACACAGCCCCTTGCTGACATGCCAGCTGCTCTGTGCCTCTAGGACACAGCCACAGAGGTGCTGCTGTGACACAGCCCCCTCTGGGCCATGGCACAGCCCCCTGCCAGTGCTGAGCCCCTGGGAGCTCAGTCTGTGCCCTGCTGGTGTCCCTGAGGGGCCCTGGCAGTGCCCCAGCCCTGCTGGGCTCTGCACAGGAGCTGCTCCTGCCCAGAGCTGTCTCTCTGCAGCGCTGCCCTTGCCAGCAGCTGCCTCTGGGCCAGGAGCCCGGCCCAGCTCAGCAGCACAGACACAGCACAGGGACTTCAATGACCCTCTGGGCCTTTGGTGCTTTTTTGCATCACACTCATCAGTGCCTCCGAGTGTGCTCCAAACCTCCTCAAAAACTCAAAATCAGATTCAAAGTCCAAACTTCCTTTAACTCTAAATGGCTCCCACTGAGGGACATAACTCATATGAAAGTGTCCCCAGGTTGCAGGTAGGGCAGAACACTGGTACTTTGACACAGTGTCAGTTGGAGATTGCACATATCAATGTATTACAGGAAGAAAAACCTAAGCAGGACCTCACAAATGTTTTCTCACTGTCTTTTAAATATGTTACATTCAGTTGGAATACACGTCGAGCCTCTGAGCAGTAGAATTCAGCAGCAGCCTCTGCAAGTTGCTGAGGATGTCAGCAGCCCCCACTGAGCCAGCCCTGCCCAGAGACCGTGGGGGAATGGGCAGACAAGGAGAGCGTCCCCGGGGCTGGGCAAGCAGCACTCAGAGGCACCAGGGGCTGCAGCTGGGAAATGGAGTGTGGAATGGGGCTGGGAAAGCCCTGCCTGGGCTGTGCCAAGCAGGACACACAAGCCCGCACTCCCATGCCCCAAAACAATTTTCCATGAGACATTTTAAAGGAATTACAATTATTGGTGTCCTCTGAGTTGGATGTACTGGAGAAATAGCTACCAGAGATCCTCAGGAGCTCAAAACAACTGACCAGATTTTATTGGTAAATTTAGAAAATCAGAGAAACTTTGGCAAAGGTACATTGTAACATTCAATCAGCAAAACACACTTCTCAAAGCATTAACTTGGCCCATTCAACTTCAGAATCTCTATGCCCATTCCATTTTAAGGTAATCAAAATTTGCAGAGAGAAAGAAATAGGAGAAGTAGACACAGAAAGAGAGAAAGACATATAAGATACAGAGAAGCACCCCACCTGGATTCCAGTGTTGTTCAGATGGAAATTGCAAGAGGAGGGAGGGTCAAGATGTGTGCTTGCCTTGTGGTCAGACTTAAATACCCCTTGGTCTTCCTGGGCCCTTCCCCCAGGTGGGGACTGGGGTCATTTGGTCCCTCAGGAGCTGGGCTGGGGCTGCAGAGGTGGCTGTGGAGCATTGCCTGTGCTGTGCCAGGGGCTGGCAGACACTGCGGGGCTGGGATGGAGGCTCTGGGGGATTGGGGTTCCAGGGCAGGGCAGGGCTGGGCTCACCGGCAGGGCAAAGCTGGACCTGCCCCTTCCTCCCCCCACATGAAATGATCCAAGCCAACAATCTCCTCCAGTCTGTCCCAATAGGCAGTGTTGGAGGTGGACCCAAATTTGGAGACACGGGAACCTGGCCAGGAAGGACAGTTCTCTTCCATAGGAAGGAAAGCACAGAGCCTTCCCCAGGGTTTTGGGCACAGATGAGAGGTGACCCTTGTGAAAGCACAGGCAGACAGACTTGTCCTGGCAATATTGCTATGGGAACAATGCCTGGATAGAAGGGAATTTGGTTTTGAAATCCCAGTTCTGGTCATGGCCTGGAGGAGAAGGACAGTTCTTTACCACAGGAAGGAAAGCACGGAGCCCCAGTGTTTCAGCAGCAGATGAGAAGAGACCCTCAACATGCCAAGGTCAGCTGGACCAGTCAGGTGGCCCACGGGAGGCCAAACCAGCCAGACCTGTTCTGTGTCCCCTTGGTTTTATGGGGCCCTGAGGTGTCACAAGGCTGCCTTTGGTTCCATGGGGTCCCACAGTTTCACAATGGCTCCCAGCTTCCTGAAGGTCCCATGTGTCACAAAGGCCCCAAGGATTCCATGAGGCCTTGAAGTGCCACAATGGTCTCTGTGCTTCCACAGGCCTCACAATGTCATGTCACCCTCTGTTCCGTGAGCCCTGCAATGTCACAATGGGCCTTTGGACCATGAGGGTTTGTGGTGTCACAATGGTCTCCGTTGGCTCCACGGTGTCACAATGGAGCATTGATGAGAGGCGGCCTCTGTGTCACCCTGAGCTTTGGTTCCATGAAGCCCTGCAGTGTCACAATGGTCCCCTTGGTTTCTTAGTGTCACAATGCACCACTGATGACAGAAGGCCTGGCAATGTCACAATGGCCCCTTGGTTCCATGCAGCCCTGCAGGGTCACAAAGGCCTCTTGGTTTCATGGTGCCCCACAGTGTCACAATGGTCTCCTTGGTTCCATGGTGCCCCACAGCGTCACAATGCTTTGCTTATTCCATGGGGCCTCGTAGTGTCACAATGGTCTCCATGATTCCATGAGTCTCCCTCAGTGCCACAACAGCCCCTTGGTTCCATGAGGTTGTGAAGTGTCTCAATGGTCTTTCCAAGGTTCCATGGTTCCATGAGGCCTTGCAATGTCACAGTGGACCTTGGTTCCATGGGGTGTGACAATGTCCCAATGTCCCTTGTTCTCACAGGGCCCCACAGTGTCACCATGGCCCCTTGGTCTATCAGGGCGCCACGGTGTCACAATGGTCCCTTGGTTCCATGGGCCCTGTGCTGCTGCATTCCCCCCCCCTTCTCAGGCCGCCCTGCCAGCTGAGAAATGCTCCCTGGGCCTCGGCCTTGGCCAACAGCCCCTGGGCTCAGCTCCTCACAAACACTGTCTGCTCCAGGCACTGCTGCCCCAACCAGCTCCTGGTTCCTTTAGCAGCAGCCCTGGCAGCTGTTTCTGTTCCCTGCGTGGCACAACATCCCTGTTCTCACCCTGCCAAAGAAAGCTGCTGGGCCAAGTGCGCCAGGATGAACCATGGCTGGGACTGAAGCCCTCTCTTGGGGCCCTGCAAGCAGCGCCCAAAAGGAGCCCTTGCAGCCTCCTGGGCCAGCCACCCCCGCAGTGGGGCCTCCCAGGCGGGAACTCTCCCGCTTGCTGCACTCGGGATCCTGAACAACGACGGAGCCTGGGCCGATCCCCCCACCCTCCAGGCTCAGCCCTTGCCCGCTGGGGAGATGCCAAACATCCTCAGGGAGCATTCCCTGCCCTCAGGGAATTGCTCACAGGTGCCTTGCACTGACTCTTGGTGTCTGTGTGCACAGGAGTGCCTGTGCTGGGGAAATGTGGCACAAATGCTGCTCTCTGAGGGCTTGGAGTGCCTTGGAGAGCTGAGCCAGTCAGGCCTGCAAGTGATGGTGAGTCACAAGCTGTAAGCTGAGTTCAATGCTGCTAAGAGTTGTTCTTTTGCTAAGTTGTTACATTGAATAGAAGTGATAAGCTGTTGAATATTGTTAAGTTTTATTGCAGAGCTACATCATTAAGTCCTAGGTTACAAGTAAGGTTAAATACTGTTAAGTGCTGTTCTTTTGCTAAATGCTGAAGTCTAAGGTATCAGTCAAGTCCTGGTTTTGGTTCATTTCTTCTTTGACTGGATTTTGTTTGGTTTTTGTTGCTTTGTTTCTTTGGTGTGCCTAGAGTGCCCAGTCAGGAGCAGAGTGACTTTGCCAAGGAACTCTGTGCTGCTCTCCCTTAATATTCAATCTGGTTTTTGCTGATTCCTTGCTGGGGATTTTTTCAGCGCCTCAGCCCCTCGTTTGTAAGAGGGGTGAAGGAGCCCTGGCCCAGGCTCTGGCCCTGGGGGACACGGGGATGCTGCCGGGGGTCCCTGTCCCCCCAGGGCCCCGCCCCCGGCCCCCATGTCAGGCTCTGGGCTCGATCTCGTGGAACATCCTCTGGGGAGGCTGGGGGCCAAAGGGACCCGGGGACAGGGGACCCCGCTGTGCACGAGCAGGGTTGGACTGCTCTGGGGGAACTGTGAGGGGGGCCGGGCAGAGGGACCTCCCCAGTGACCTCACACAGCCCCTGTCATGTCACAGAGCCATCTGTGATTCCACAGAACCACCTATGATGTCACACAGGCCCTGTGATGTTAAAGCCCAGCATGGGATGAAACAAATCCCCATGTGATGTCACAGAGCCAATGCTGGATATCACTCTGGGCTGTCACACAGCTGCAGTCTGAGGTCACAAATCACCCCTGGATGTCACGGTCTCTTCTGTGATGTCACAGCCGGTTCTGTCATGTTACTCCAGCGAGACATCCAGTCTGATGTCACAACCCAGTCTGATGTCACAGAGCCACCCTCCATGATGGTACAGTCTGCTCTATGGCCTTACACTGATGTCACAGCCACCTCTGTAATGTCAAGTCCATCAGCGATGTCACACAACCCTCTGTGATGCCATACTGCCACCTGTAATGTCACTGCACACACTATGACCTCACACCCTGCACTGTAACGTCACTGCACACACCATGACCATCACAGCCTGCTCCATGATGTCACACAGACCCCTCTATGATGCTGGAGCTGCTCCATGACCTCACACAACAAACTCTGTGATGTCAGAGCCCAGTCTGTGAGCTCACACAGCCCACTCTGTGCTGTCACACAGCCCCTTGCTGACATGCCAGCTGCTCTGTGCCTCTAGGACACAGCCACAGAGGTGCTGCTGTGACACAGCCCCTCTGGGCCATGGCACAGCCCCTGCCAGTGCTGAGCCCCTGGGAGCTCAGTCTGTGCCCTGCTGGTGTCCCTGAGGGGCTCCTGAGCAGCACAGACACAGCACAGGGACTTCAATGACCCTCTGGGCCTTTGGTGCTTTTGCATCACACTCATCAGTGCCTGAGTGTGCTCCAAACCTCCTCAAAAAACTCAAAATCAGATTCAAAGTCCAAACTTCCTTTAACTCTAAATGGCTCCCACTGAGGGACAAACTCATATGAAA
>JALJVW010000524.1:0-10623 GCA_024865655.1 Emberiza elegans | reverse complement strand
AAGCCAACAGCAGAGAAGGCAAGATTCATTTACAGGATAGAAGAAAATTATTCATTAAAACATACGGGAGCATTACTTAAGAACTCCCAAAGTCAAAGATTACGAAAGATCTGACATCAATTAGAATGCAAGATCATGCCAACTGAAACTTTAGTATCTAAAAGTCGGCCACTGGCCCTGGGCCCCACTCGGTGACAGCTGCAGGGACAGGGCAGCCTGTGCTGGGCAGGGGGCACGGGGCTTTGGGCCCCTGCTGCTGCTGCTGCTGCTGCTGCTGCTGGGGCCATGGGCCCAACAGGGCCCCGAGCTCAGCCCCTGCCCGGGCAGCTGCCCCAGAGCCCCACTCCCCGAGCATCCCCATCACACAGCTGGCTGGGGAAATCCCACTCTTCAGCAAAGAAATTCCCCACAGTAACTAAACCAAGGGCTCCAAGGGGAAAGTCAGCGCCAGCTGATGTTTGCAACACCTTTACAAAGGTGGCTGCAGGGCAGGTGAGATCTCCAGGGCCTCTGGCAGTGCCTGCTCTGCAGGTGAGGCTGTGGGGCTGCTCCCAGTGGGACACAGCACCGGGCTCAGGCCAGCCCTCAGCCCCTCACAGCCGATCCCAAGGGCTGCCTCAGAAAGCAGTTTCAGACCACTTGCTGCAGAGATTTCAAAGGAATAAATGTCATTCAAAAGCCACCTTGCACATTTCGTTTTGGTGTCGTGGCGTGAGAAGCCATGAAGGGGCCTCTGAATGTGCACTCAGGGCACTTCCACTGCCATCCCAAAGGGAACACAAAGGACAGGCCTCTGCTTTCAGCACTGCTGAGCTCCTCACCCAGCAATGAAGTCTCGGGAAGATGCAGGAATTGAGCGCACCTGCAAACCTGGCCTCTCATAAAAGGCATGAATCCCACAGGCACCCAACCCAATGCCTTGCATGTCTCTACTTTTTCCTTATTCTCTCATCCCTCATGTCACTTTCCCCAAAACCCATCATTGCACAAATGGCCCAGGCATGCACCATTAGGGCATCCCTACACCATGATGCCAGCCTAGCTAAGGTCACATTAGTTTGTGCAGACGCTCAAATCATTTTGGACGTTGCAGTACCAGATGTCATCCCTGCGGTACAGGAGAAAGGTTTTGAGATTGCAGCAGATAAAGTCCAAAAGACGGCCCCTGGAAGCATCTCGGCCTAAAAACCTTAGGGAGAACCATCCCACTCCAAACACCACAAATCAAGGACACCCCAAAGACTCTGTGAGAACTCCACAGGCTCTGTGGAAGCAGTTTTGGTGTCGTTGCATGAAATGCCATGAAGGGGCCTCTGAATGTGCACTCAGGATCCTTCCACTGCCATCCCAAAGGGAACACAAAGGACAGGCCTCTGCTTTCAGCACCGCTGAGCTCCTCAGCCAGCAATGAAGTCTCAGGAAGACGCAGGAATTGTGTGCACCAGGAACCTGGCCTCTAATAAAAGGCATGAATCCTGAAGCCCATCCAACCCAAAGCCTTGCATGTCTCTACTTTTTCCTCTTCTCTCATCTCCCATGCCACTTTCCCCATTGTCTCTGACTGGGAGCTTGGCTTCTCTCTCTCCTGTCTGCAGGTTCAGCCACACGTGTGACCCTGCAGGAACAGCCTGACCCACAGGGAAGTGTACAGTTCTCTTTGTCAGGAACTGCAGTGACAGGACACACAGGAATGGGATCAAACTGCAAGAGTCGGAAGAGATTTGATGATGGGAAGAAGTTCTTTACTGTCAGGGTACTGTCCCTGACACAGGGACCAGTGCAGAGAGCCTGTGGATGCCCCATCCCCAGGAACATCCACGGCCAGGTGGGACAGGGGCCGCAGCCACCTGCTGTGCTGGGAGGTTGCTCAGCGTGGAACCAGATCATCTTTAGGGTCCCTTCCAAGCCAAACCACTCAAGGATTTGATCATTCTGCCATCCCCATCCCCCACTGCGCAGGGGCCCTGAAATTTCAGTGACATCACAGCTCCCAGAGGGTTCCAGGTGGAACGTCCAGGGCCTGAAACGAGCAGAGCAGACACTTCACCGGCTGCCCAGGGTCAGTTGCTGCTCGCTCTGAGCTCTGACCAACAGTGGTGAGCTGCAGCTGCTGCCTGGGCTTTTCCTGCCAGCTCTGGGCTCAATCCCAGCAGGATGTGCACTGCTGTGCCAATGGAGGTACAGTGCCATTCCAGGCAGGGGCACCCTGCTTGGGCAGGCTGCAGCCATGTGGGAATGGATGGTGTGGGACAGGAAGCCCACTGGGAGATTGTGCTGCCCCTTGCAGACTGACAGAGACAATGTGGAGGCCATGGAAGTGGACCATGGGCTGAATGAAGAAGGAAATGATGGAGGTGGACTCCCCTCTACTTCCATGTCCTCCCCTGTTGAGGACATGGAAGTAGATGAGGAGGAGGAGAACATCGAGGAGATGGAAGTGGATGAGGAGGGGCGTCATCGAGGATATGGAGGTGGATGAGAAGGATGAGGAGGAGCCCATGGTCCTTGGCTGAAGGTGCAGCCCCACAGGTAAGACAGGCAGATGCTGCCCACGCCCTGCCCACAGACACAGTGGGTCCCCTGAGGCCAGGCTGGGGCTGGGCTGGATGGCCCCGCTCAGGGACACGGTGCCCGCAGGGGGCCTGGATTGGGGTGGCACAAGCACCAGCCCCGGCCTGCCCTGCGCTTGCCTGGGGCCACGCCAGCCCTGCCAGCCCGTCCCAGCCCCTGGGGCCCAGCACCCAGCCCTGCTGGGCCCAGTGCTGCCAGCTGAGTGCAGCTCTGCTGCTTCCTTTCTTCAGGACTGATCCAGATGATGGCACAGACCAGACACCTTTGTAAATATGTTTTTGTAAATCGTTTGAGAAGTTTTTGTAAATATGTTCAGTAGTTTAGAAGTTTTCTGTAAATACGTTTTGAAGATTGTTAGACCATCAGATCCCATGTAAATATGTTCTGTACATTGTTGTTGTTACTGTTATAAGCATTGTTATAATGAAACATTTTCTGTAAATCCATGCTTTTGCCGATCTTGGCAAATAAATACTGTTTCTTTTTAAAACCTGACTTCCCTTGCCATTCCTTTGGGCACAGGCAGCCTTTGCACACTTGTGGGTTCCACTTGTTCCGGGTTCCCAGGGCTGGGGTCCCTGGGGGTGCTGGCACAGGCACCCCAGGGCTGGGGGTCCCTGTGCACAGGGGCTCCCACTGACACCACTCCTGGCACTGGGCACTGCTGCCCTTCCTGGCCTGGGGCACAGCGCTGTCCCCAAGCGCTCAGCTGTCACCAGCTCTCACACAGGGCGCTCTCACAGCACTGGCCCTGCAGCCATGCCACCAAAGCAGGCAGCAAACCTTCAGCCACCCTTCCTGCTGGAGCCACAGGGACTCCTGGGCCCAGAGCCAGCATCAGGCCACAGCCATGCAAAATCCACCTGCACGCTCTGAAGGCCACCACAGTCTTGGCAGCTGGGGCACCTGGATCTGGGCTGCTGCAGGCACTGATGTTTAAGGCTTGCAGCCTCCAATGGCTCCGGCCTCTGCTTCCCAGCCTGCTCTGCACTGCCCTGAGCCCGCATTGTTCAAGAGACAAAAGCCAAGCCAGGCCATCCTCACCCTGCCCGCATTCCTGCTGCTGGCAGCGGCCACTGGCCCCTGGGCCCCACTCGGGTGACAGCTGCAGGGACAGGGCAGCCTGTGCTGGGCAGGGGGCACGGGGCTTTGGGCCCTGTGCCTGCTGCTGCTGCTGCTGCTGCTGCTGGGGCCATGGGCCCAACAGGGCCCCGAGCTCAGCCCCCCTGCCCGGGCAGCTGCCCCCAGAGCCCCACACTCCCCGAGCATCCCCATCACAGCTGGCTGGGGAAATCCCACATGCCTTGCTTCAGCAAAGAAATTCCCCACAGTAACTAAACCAAAGGGCTCCAAGGGAAAAGTCAGCACCAGCTGATGTTTGCAGCACCTTTACAAAGGTGGCTGCAGGGCAGGTGAGATCTCCAGGGCCTCTGGCAGTGCCTGCTCTGCAGGTGAGGCTGTGGGGCTGCTCCCAGTGGGACACAGCACCGGGCTCAGGCCAGCCCTCAGCCCCTCACAGCCCATCCCAAGGAGCTGCCTCAGAAAGCAGTTTCAGACCACTTGCTGCAGAGATTTCAAAGGAATAAATGTCATTCAAAGAAGCCACCTTGCACATTTCGTTTTGGTGTCGTGGCGTGAGAAGCCATGAAGGGGCCTCTGAATGTGCACTCAGGGCACTTCCACTGCCATCCCAAAGGGAACACAAAGGACAGGCCTCTGCTTTCAGCACTGCTGAGCTCCTCACCCAGCAATGAAATCTCGGGAAGATGCAGGAATTGAGCGCACCTGCAAACCTGGCCTCTCATAAAAGGCATGAATCCCACAGGCCACCCAACCCAATGCCTTGCATGTCTCTACTTTTTCCTTATTCTCTCATCCCTCATGTCACTTTCCCCAAAACCCATCATTGCACAAATGGCCCAGGCATGCACCATTAGGGCATCCCTACACCATGATGCCAGCCTAGCTAAGGTCACATTAGTTTGTGCAGACGCTCAAATCATTTTGGACGTTGCAGTACCAGATGTCATCCCTGCGGTACAGGAGAAAGGTTTTGAGATTGCAGCAGATAAAGTCCAAAAGACGGCCCCCTGGGAAGCATCTCGGCCTAAAAACCTTAGGGAGAACCATCCCACTCCAAACACCACAAATCAAGGACACCCCAAAGACTCTGTGAGAACTCCACAGGCTCTGTGGAAGCAGTTTTGGTGTCGTTGCATGAAATGCCATGAAGGGGCCTCTGAATGTGCACTCAGGACCCTTCCACTGCAATCCCAAAGGGAACACAAAGGACAGGCCTCTGATTTCAGCACCACTGAGCTCCTCAGCCAGCAATGAAGTCTCAGGAAGATGCAGGAATTGTGTGCACCAGGGAACCTGGCCTCTAATAAAAGGCATGAATCCCGCAGCCCATCCAACCCAAAGCCTTGCATGTCTCTACTTTTTTCCCTCTTCTCTCATCTCCCATGCCACTTTCCCCATTGTCTCTGACTGGGAGCTTGGCTTCTCTCTCTCCTGTGTGCAGGTTCAGCCACACGTGTGACCCTGCAGGAACAGCCTGACCCACAGGGAAGTGTACAGTTCTCTTTGTCAGGAACTGCAGTGACTGGACACAGAATGGGATCAAACTGCAAGAGTCGGAAGAGATTTGATGATGGGAAGAAGTTCTTTACTGTCAGGGTACTTGTCCCTGACACAGGGACCAGTGCAGAGAGCCTGTGGATGCCCCATCCCCAGGAACATCCACGGCCAGGTGGGACAGGGGCCGCAGCCACCTGCTGTGCTGGGAGGTTGCTCAGCGTGGAACCAGATCATCTTTAGGGTCCCTTCCAAGCCAAACCACTCAAGGATTTGATCATTCTGCCATCCCCATCCCCCACTGCGCAGGGGCCCTGAAATTTCAGTGACATCACAGCTCCCAGAGGGTTCCAGGTGGAACGTCCAGGGCCTGGAAACGAGCAGAGCAGACACTTCACCGGCTGCCCAGGGTCAGTTGCTGCTCGCTCTGAGCTCTGACCAACAGTGCTGAGCAGTTGCTGCTGCCTGGGCTTTTCCTGCCACCAGCTCTGGAGCTCAATCCCAGCAGGATGAGCACTGCTGTGCCAATGGAGGTACAGTGCCATTCCAGGCAGGGGGCACCCGGCTTGGGCAGGCTGCAGCCATGTGGGAATGGATGGTGTGGGACAGGAAGCCCACTGGGAGATTGTGCTGCCCCTTGCAGACTGACAGAGACAATGTGGAGGCAATGGAAGTGGACCATGGGCTGAATGAAGAAGAAATGATGGAGGTGGACTCCCCCTCTGCTTCCATGTCCTCCCTGTTGAGGACATGGAAGTAGATGAGGAGGAGAACATCGAGGAGATGGAGGTGGATGAGGAGGATGACATCGAGGATATGGAGGTGGATGAGGAGGATGAGGAGGAGCCCATGGTCCTTGGCTGAAGGTGCAGCCCCACAAGTAAGACAGGCAGATGCTTCCCACGCCCTGCCCACAGACACAGTGGGTCCCCTGAGGCCAGGCTGGGGCTGGGCTGGATGGCCCCGCTCAGGGACACGGTGCCCGCAGGGGGCCTGGATTGGGGTGGCACAAGCACCAGCCCCGGCCTGCCCTGCGCTTGCCTGGGGCCACGCCAGCCCTGCCAGCCCCGTCCCAGCCCCTGGGGCCCAGCACCCAGCCCTGCTGGGCCCAGTGCTGCCAGCTGAGTGCAGCTCTGCTGCTTCCTTTCTTCCAGGACTGATCCAGATGATGGCACAGACCAGACACCTTTGTAAATACGTTGGAAAGTTTGGAAGTTTTTGTAAATACGTTCAGTAGGATAGGAGTTTTCTGTAAATACGTTTTGAAGATTGTTAGACCATCGGATCCCATGTAAATATGTTCTGTACATTGTTGTTGTTGTTATAAGCGTTGTTATAATGAAACATTTTCTGTAAATCCATGCTTTTGCCAATCTTCGGCAAATAAACACTGTTCCTTTTTAAAACTTGACTTCCCTTGCCATTCCTTTGGGCACAGGCAGCTTTGCACACTTGTGGGTTCCACTTGTTCTGGGTTCCCAGTGCTGGGGGTCCCTGAGGGTGCAGGCACGGCCTCCCCGGACTGGGGGTCCCTGTGCACAGGGGCTCCCACTGACACCACTCCTGGCACTGGGCACTGCTGCCCTTCCTGGCCTGGGGCACAGCGCTGTCCCCAAGCGCTCAGCTGTCACCAGCTCTCACACAGGGCGCTCTCACAGCACTGGCCCCTGCAGCCATGCCACCAAAGCAGGCAGCAAACCTTCAGCCACCCTTCCTGCTGGAGCCACAGGGACTCCTGGGCCCAGAGCCAGCATCAGGCCACAGCCATGCAAAATCCACCTGCACGCTCTGAAGGCCACCACAGCCTTGGCAGCTGGGGCACCTGGATCTGGGCTGCTGCAGGCACTGATGTTTAAGGCTTGCAGCCTCCAATGGCTCCGGCCTCTGCTTCCCAGCCTGCTCTGCACTGCCCTGAGCCCGCATTGTTCAAGAGACAAAAGCCAAGCCAGGCCATCCTCACCCTGCCCGCATTCCTGCTGCTGGCAGCGGCCACTGGCCCCTGGGCCCCACTCGGGTGACAGCTGCAGGGACAGGGCAGCCTGTGCTGGGCAGGGGGCACGGGGCTTTGGGCCCTGTGGCTGCTGCTGCTGCTGCTGCTGCTGCTGGGGGCCATGGGCCCAACAGGGCCCCGAGCTCAGCCCCTGCCCGGGCAGCTGCCCCCAGAGCCCCACACTCCCGAGCATCCCCAGCACAGCTGGCTGGGGAAATCCCACGCCTTCAGCAAAGAAATTCCCCACAGTAACTAAACCAAGGGGTCCAAGGGGAAAGTCAGCACCAGCTGATGTTTGCAGCACCTTTACAAAGGTGGCTGCAGGGCAGGTGAGATCTCCAGGGCCTCTGGCAGTGCCTGCTCTGCAGGTGAGGCTGTGGGGCTGCTCCCAGTGGGACACAGCACCGGCTCAGGCCAGCCCTCAGCCCCTCACAGCCGATCCCAAGGAGCTGCCTCAGAAAGCAGTTTCAGACCACTTGCTGCAGAGATTTCAAAGGAATAAATGTCATTCAAAGAAGCCACCTTGCACATTTCGTTTTGGGTGTCGAGGCGTGAGAAGCCATGAAGGGGCCTCTGAATGTGCACTCAGGGCACTTCCACTGCCATCCCAAAGGGAACACAAAGGACAGGCCTCTGCTTTCAGCACTGCTGAGCTCCTCCCCAGCAATGAAATCTCGGAAGATGCAGGAATTGAGCGCACCTGCAAACCTGGCCTCTCATAAAAGGCATGAATCCCACAGGCCACCCAACCCAATGCCTTGCATGTCTCTACTTTTTCCTTATTCTCTCATCCCTCATGTCACTTTCCCCAAAACCCATCATTGCACAAATGGCCCAGGCATGCACCATTAGGGCATCCCTACACCATGATGCCAGCCTAGCTAAGGTCACATTAGTTTGTGCAGACGCTCAAATCATTTTGGACGTTGCAGTACCAGATGTCATCCCTGCGGTACAGGAGAAAGGTTTTGAGATTGCAGCAGATAAAGTCCAAAAAGACGGCCCCTGGAAGCATCTCGGCCTAAAAACCTTAGGGAGAACCATCACACTCCAAACACCACAAATCAAGGACACCCCAAAGACTCTGTGAGAACTCCACAGGCTCTGTGGAAGCAGTTTTGGTGTCGTCATGAAATGCCATGAAGGGGCCTCTGAATGTGCACTCAGGATCCTTCCACTGCCATCCCAAAGGGAACACAAAGGACAGGCCTCTGCTTTCAGCACCGCTGAGCTCCTCAGCCAGCAATGAAGTCTCAGGAAGACGAGGAATTGTGTGCACCAGGAACCTGGCCTCTAATAAAAGGCATGAATCCTGAAGCCCATCCAACCCAAAGCCTTGCATGTCTCTACTTTTTCCCTCTTCTCTCATCTCCCATGCCACTTTCCCCATTGTCTCTGACTGGGAGCTTGGCTTCTCTCTCTCCTGTCTGCAGGTTCAGCCACACGTGTGACCCTGCAGGAACAGCCTGACCCACAGGGAAGTGTACAGTTCTCTTTGTCAGGAACTGCAGTGACAGGACACACAGGAATGGGATCAAACTGCAAGAGTCGGAAGAGATTTGATGATGGGAAGAAGTTCTTTACTGTCAGGGTACTTGTCCCTGACACAGGGACCAGTGCAGAGAGCCCTGTGGATGCCCCATCCCCAGGAACATCCACGGCCAGGTGGGACAGGGGCCGCAGCCACCTGCTGTGCTGGGAGGTTGCTCAGCGTGGAACCAGATCATCTTTAGGGTCCCTTCCAAGCCAAACCACTCAAGGATTTGATCATTCTGCCATCCCCATCCCCCACTGCGCAGGGGCCCTGAAATTTCAGTGACATCACAGCTCCCAGAGGGTTCCAGGTGGAACGTCCAGGGCCTGGAAACCAGCAGAGCAGACACTTCAGCGGCTGCCCAGGGTCAGTTGCTGCTCGCTCTGTGCTCTGACCAACAGTGGTGAGCTGCTGCTGCTGCCTGGGCTTTTCCTGCCGCCGGCTCTGGAGCGCCAATCCCAGCAGCATGTGCACTGCTGTGCCAATGGAGGTACAGTGCCATTCCAGGCAGGGGGCACCCGTCTTGGGCAGGCTGCAGCCATGTGGGAATGGATGGTGTGGGACAGGAAGCCCACTGGGAGGTTGTGCTGCCCCTTGCAGACAGCCAGAGACAATGGGGAGGCAATGGAAGTGGACCATGGGCTGAATGAAGAAGAAATGATGGAGGTGGACTCCCCCTCTGCTTCCATGTCCTCCCCTGTTGAGGACATGGAAGTGGAGGAGGAGGAGAACATCGAAGACATGGAGGTGGATCAGGACGATGGCATCGAGGATATGGAGGTGGATGAGGAGGATGAGGAGGAGCCCATGGTCTTTGGCTGAAGGTGCAGCCGCACAAGTAAGACAGGCAGATGCTTCCCACGCCCTGCCCACAGACACAGTGGGTCCCCTGAGGCCAGGCTGGGGCTGGGCTGGATGGCCCCGCTCAGGGACACGGTGCCCGCAGGGGGCCTGGATTGGGGTGGCACAAGCACCAGCCCCGGCCTGCCCTGCGCTTGCCTGGGGCCACGCCAGCCCTGCCAGCCCCGTCCCAGCCCCTGGGGCCCAGCACCCAGCCCTGCTGGGCCCAGTGCTGCCAGCTGAGTGCAGCTCTGCTGCTTCCTTTCTTCCAGGACTGATCCAGATGATGGCACAGACCAGACACCTTTGTAAATATGTTCAAAGTTTAGAAGTTTTTGTAAATACGTTCAGTAGTTTAGTAAATATGTTTGTAGTTTTTTCTGTAAATACGTTTTGAAGATTGTTAGACCATCGGATCCCATGTAAATATGTTCTGTACATTGTTGTTGTTGTTACTGTTAGCATTGTTATAATGAAACATTTTCTGTAAATCCATGCTTTTTGCCGATCTTCGGCAAATAAATACTGTTTCTTTTTAAACCTGACTTCCCTTGCCATTCCTTTGGGCACAGGCAGCCTTTGCACACTTGTGGGTTCCACTTGTTCCGGGTTCCCAGGGCTGGGGGTCCCTGGGGTGCTGGCACAGCCACCCCAGGGCTGGGGGTCCCTGTGCACAGGGGCTCCCACTGACACCACTCCTGGCACTGGGCACTGCTGCCCTTCCTGGCCTGGGGCACAGCGCTGTCCCCAAGAGCTCAGCTGTCACCAGCTCTCACAGGGGGCGCTCTCAGCACTGGCCCCTGCAGCCATGCCACCAAAGCAGGCAGCAAACCTTCAGCCACCCTTCCTGCTGGAGCCACAGGGACTCCTGGGCCCAGAGCCGCATCAGGCCACAGCCATGCAAAATCCACCTGCACGCCTCTGAAGGCCACCACAGCCTTGACAGCTGGGGCACCTGGATCTGGGCTGCTGCAGGCACTGATGTTTAAGGCTTGCAGCCTCAATGGCTCCGGCCTCTGCTTCCCAGCCTGCTCTGCACTGCCCTGAGCCCGCATTGTTCAAGAGACAAAAAGCCAAGCCAGGCCATCCTCACCCTGCCCGCATTCCTGCT
>JALJVW010000522.1:0-36137 GCA_024865655.1 Emberiza elegans | reverse complement strand
ACTGGCTCCTGAAAGCGCAGGGATGCCTCCCAGACCCAAGCTGGCACCACTGCCAACTTGGGCTGGTTTGAGAGTGCCAAATGGCTCCTGCAATCTGCCATCCAGAAGCAGGGGTGCTGAGTTTTGTTTGCCAGGAAAAGGGCCAGCATTGGTGTTCAGGTCCTGGTGGCCCGCGGTGGCCGGCTGGCTCCTGAAATTCCGCATTGCGGGATGCCTCCCAGACCCAAGCTGGCACCACTGCCAACTTGGGCTGGTTTGAGAGTGCCAAATGGCTCCTGCAATCTGCCATCCAGAAGCAGGGGTGCTGAGTTTTGTTTGCCAGGAAAAGGGCCAGCATTGGTGTTCAGGTCCTGGTGGCCCGCAGTGGCCGGCTGGCTCCTGAAATTCCGCATTGCGCAGGATGCCTCCCAGACCCAAGCTGGCACCACTGCCAACTTGGGCTGGTTTGAGAGTGCCAAATGGCTCCTGCAATCTGCCATCCAGAAGCAGGGGTGCTGAGTTTTGTTTGCCAGGGAAAAGGGCCAGCATTGGTGTTCAGGTCCTGGTGGCCCGCAGTGGCCGGCTGGCTCCTGAAATTCCGCATTGCGCAGGATGCCTCCCAGACCCAAGCTGGCACCACTGCCAACTTGGGCTGGTTTGAGAGTGCCAAATGGCTCCTGCAATCTGCCATCCAGAAGCAGGGGTGCTGAGTTTTGTTTGCCAGGGAAAAGGGCCAGCATTGGTGTTCAGGTCCTGGTGGCCCGCAGTGGCGGGTGGCTCCTGAAATTCCGCATTGCGCGGGGATGCCTCCCAGACCCAAGCTGGCACCACTGCCAACTTGGGCTGGTTTGAGAGTGCCAAATGGCTCCTGCAATCTGCCATCCAGAAGCAGGGGTGCTGAGTTTTGTTTGCCAGGGAAAAGGGCCAGCATTGGTGTTCAGGTCCTGGTGGCCCGCAGTGGCCGGCTGGCTCCTGAAATTCCGCATTGCGCAGGATGCCTCCCAGACCCAAGCTGGCACCACTGCCAACTTGGGCTGGTTTGAGAGTGCCAAATGGCTCCTGCAATCTGCCATCCAGAAGCAGGGGTGCTGAGTTTTGTTTGCCAGGGAAAAGGGCCAGCATTGGTGTTCAGGTCCTGGTGGCCCGCAGTGGCCGGCTGGCTCCTGAAATTCCGCATTGCGCAGGATGCCTCCCAGACCCAAGCTGGCACCACTGCCAACTTGGGCTGGTTTGAGAGTGCCAAATGGCTCCTGCAATCTGCCATCCAGAAGCAGGGGTGCTGAGTTTTGTTTGCCAGGAAAAGGGCCAGCATTGGTGTTCAGGTCCTGGTGGCCCGCAGTGGCCGGCTGGCTCCTGAAATTCCGCATTGCGCAGGATGCCTCCCAGACCCAAGCTGGCACCACTGCCAACTTGGGCTGGTTTGAGAGTGCCAAATGGCTCCTGCAATCTGCCATCCAGAAGCAGGGGTGCTGAGTTTTGTTTGCCAGGGAAAAGGGCCAGCATTGGTGTTCAGGTCCTGGTGGCCCGCAGTGGCCGGCTGGCTCCTGAAATTCCGCATTGCGCAGGATGCCTCCCAGACCCAAGCTGGCACCACTGCCAACTTGGGCTGGTTTGAGAGTGCCAAATGGCTCCTGCAATCTGCCATCCAGAAGCAGGGGTGCTGAGTTTTGTTTGCCAGGAAAAGGGCCAGCATTGGTGTTCAGGTCCTGGTGGCCCGCAGTGGCCGGCTGGCTCCTGAAATTCCGCATTGCGCAGGATGCCTCCCAGACCCAAGCTGGCACCACTGCCAACTTGGGCTGGTTTGAGAGTGCCAAATGGCTCCTGCAATCTGCCATCCAGAAGCAGGGGTGCTGAGTTTTGTTTGCCAGGAAAAGGGCCAGCATTGGTGTTCAGGTCCTGGTGGCCCGCAGTGGCCGGCTGGCTCCTGAAATTCCGCATTGCGCAGGATGCCTCCCAGACCCAAGCTGGCACCACTGCCAACTTGGGCTGGTTTGAGAGTGCCAAATGGCTCCTGCAATCTGCCATCCAGAAGCAGGGGTGCTGAGTTTTGTTTGCCAGGGAAAAGGGCCAGCATTGGTGTTCAGGTCCTGGTGGCCCGCAGTGGCCGGGCTGGCTCCTGAAATTCCGCATTGCGCAGGATGCCTCCCAGACCCAAGCTGGCACCACTGCCAACTTGGGCTGGTTTGAGAGTGCCAAATGGCTCCTGCAATCTGCCATCCAGAAGCAGGGGTGCTGAGTTTTGTTTGCCAGGGAAAAGGGCCAGCATTGGTGTTCAGGTCCTGGTGGCCCGCAGTGGCCGGCTGGCTCCTGAAATTCCGCATTGCGCAGGATGCCTCCCAGACCCAAGCTGGCACCACTGCCAACTTGGGCTGGTTTGAGAGTGCCAAATGGCTCCTGCAATCTGCCATCCAGAAGCAGGGGTGCTGAGTTTTGTTTGCCAGGGAAAAGGGCCAGCATTGGTGTTCAGGTCCTGGTGGCCCGCAGTGGCCGGCTGGCTCCTGAAATTCCGCATTGCGCAGGATGCCTCCCAGACCCAAGCTGGCACCACTGCCAACTTGGGCTGGTTTGAGAGTGCCAAATGGCTCCTGCAATCTGCCATCCAGAAGCAGGGGTGCTGAGTTTTGTTTGCCAGGAAAAGGGCCAGCATTGGTGTTCAGGTCCTGGTGGCCCGCAGTGGCCGGCTGGCTCCTGAAATTCCGCATTACGCAGGATGCCTCCCAGACCCAAGCTGGCACCACTGCCAACTTGGGCTGGTTTGAGAGTGCCAAATGGCTCCTGCAATCTGCCATCCAGAAGCAGGGGTGCTGAGTTTTGTTTGCCAGGGAAAAGGCCAGCATTGGTGTTCAGGTCCTGGTGGCCCGCAGTGGCCGGCTGGCTCCTGAAATTCCGCATTGCGCAGGATGCCTCCCAGACCCAAGCTGGCACCACTGCCAACTTGGGCTGGTTTGAGAGTGCCAAATGGCTCCTGCAATCTGCCATCCAGAAGCAGGGGTGCTGAGTTTTGTTTGCCAGGGAAAAGGGCCAGCATTGGTGTTCAGGTCCTGGTGGCCCGCAGTGGCCGGCTGGCTCCTGAAATTCCGCATTGCGCAGGATGCCTCCCAGACCCAAGCTGGCACCACTGCCAACTTGGGCTGGTTTGAGAGTGCCAAATGGCTCCTGCAATCTGCCATCCAGAAGCAGGGGTGCTGAGTTTTGTTTGCCAGGGAAAAGGGCCAGCATTGGTGTTCAGGTCCTGGTGGCCCGCGGTGGCCGGCTGGCTCCTGAAATTCCGCATTGCGCAGGATGCCTCCCAGACCCAAGCTGGCACCACTGCCAACTTGGGCTGGTTTGAGAGTGCCAAATGGCTCCTGCAATCTGCCATCCAGAAGCAGGGGTGCTGAGTTTTGTTTGCCAGGAAAAGGGCCAGCATTGGTGTTCAGGTCCTGGTGGCCCGCAGTGGCCGGCTGGCTCCTGAAATTCCGCATTGCGCAGGATGCCTCCCAGACCCAAGCTGGCACCACTGCCAACTTGGGCTGGTTTGAGAGTGCCAAATGGCTCCTGCAATCTGCCATCCAGAAGCAGGGGTGCTGAGTTTTGTTTGCCAGGGAAAAGGGCCAGCATTGGTGTTCAGGTCCTGGTGGCCCGCAGTGGCCGGCTGGCTCCTGAAATTCCGCATTGCGCAGGATGCCTCCCAGACCCAAGCTGGCACCACTGCCAACTTGGGCTGGTTTGAGAGTGCCAAATGGCTCCTGCAATCTGCCATCCAGAAGCAGGGGTGCTGAGTTTTGTTTGCCAGGGAAAAGGGCCAGCATTGGTGTTCAGGTCCTGGTGGCCCGCAGTGGCCGGCTGGCTCCTGAAATTCCGCATTGCGCAGGATGCCTCCCAGACCCAAGCTGGCACCACTGCCAACTTGGGCTGGTTTGAGAGTGCCAAATGGCTCCTGCAATCTGCCATCCAGAAGCAGGGGTGCTGAGTTTTGTTTGCCAGGGAAAAGGGCCAGCATTGGTGTTCAGGTCCTGGTGGCCCGCAGTGGCCGGCTGGCTCCTGAAATTCCGCATTGCGCAGGATGCCTCCCAGACCCAAGCTGGCACCACTGCCAACTTGGGCTGGTTTGAGAGTGCCAAATGGCTCCTGCAATCTGCCATCCAGAAGCAGGGGTGCTGAGTTTTGTTTGCCAGGGAAAAGGGCCAGCATTGGTGTTCAGGTCCTGGTGGCCCGCAGTGGCCGGCTGGCTCCTGAAATTCCGCATTGCGCAGGATGCCTCCCAGACCCAAGCTGGCACCACTGCCAACTTGGGCTGGTTTGAGAGTGCCAAATGGCTCCTGCAATCTGCCATCCAGAAGCAGGGGTGCTGAGTTTTGTTTGCCAGGAAAAGGGCCAGCATTGGTGTTCAGGTCCTGGTGGCCCGCAGTGGCCGGCTGGCTCCTGAAATTCCGCATTGCGCAGGATGCCTCCCAGACCCAAGCTGGCACCACTGCCAACTTGGGCTGGTTTGAGAGTGCCAAATGGCTCCTGCAATCTGCCATCCAGAAGCAGGGGTGCTGAGTTTTGTTTGCCAGGGAAAAGGGCCAGCATTGGTGTTCAGGTCCTGGTGGCCCGCAGTGGCCGGCTGGCTCCTGAAATTCCGCATTGCGCAGGATGCCTCCCAGACCCAAGCTGGCACCACTGCCAACTTGGGCTGGTTTGAGAGTGCCAAATGGCTCCTGCAATCTGCCATCCAGAAGCAGGGGTGCTGAGTTTTGTTTGCCAGGGAAAGGGCCAGCATTGGTGTTCAGGTCCTGGTGGCCCGCAGTGGCCGGCTGGCTCCTGAAATTCCGCATTGCGCAGGATGCCTCCCAGACCCAAGCTGGCACCACTGCCAACTTGGGCTGGTTTGAGAGTGCCAAATGGCTCCTGCAATCTGCCATCCAGAAGCAGGGGTGCTGAGTTTTGTTTGCCAGGAAAAAGGGCCAGCATTGGTGTTCAGGTCCTGGTGGCCCGCAGTGGCCGGCTGGCTCCTGAAATTCCGCATTGCGCAGGATGCCTCCCAGACCCAAGCTGGCACCACTGCCAACTTGGGCTGGTTTGAGAGTGCCAAATGGCTCCTGCAATCTGCCATCCAGAAGCAGGGGTGCTGAGTTTTGTTTGCCAGGGAAAAGGGCCAGCATTGGTGTTCAGGTCCTGGTGGCCCGCAGTGGCCGGCTGGCTCCTGAAATTCCGCATTGCGCAGGATGCCTCCCAGACCCAAGCTGGCACCACTGCCAACTTGGGCTGGTTTGAGAGTGCCAAATGGCTCCTGCAATCTGCCATCCAGAAGCAGGGGTGCTGAGTTTTGTTTGCCAGGGAAAGGGCCAGCATTGGTGTTCAGGTCCTGGTGGCCCGCAGTGGCCGGCTGGCTCCTGAAATTCCGCATTGCGCAGGATGCCTCCCAGACCCAAGCTGGCACCACTGCCAACTTGGGCTGGTTTGAGAGTGCCAAATGGCTCCTGCAATCTGCCATCCAGAAGCAGGGGTGCTGAGTTTTGTTTGCCAGGAAAAGGGCCAGCATTGGTGTTCAGGTCCTGGTGGCCCGCAGTGGCCGGCTGGCTCCTGAAATTCCGCATTGCGCAGGATGCCTCCCAGACCCAAGCTGGCACCACTGCCAACTTGGGCTGGTTTGAGAGTGCCAAATGGCTCCTGCAATCTGCCATCCAGAAGCAGGGGTGCTGAGTTTTGTTTGCCAGGGAAAAGGGCCAGCATTGGTGTTCAGGTCCTGGTGGCCCGCAGTGGCCGGGCTGGCTCCTGAAATTCCGCATTGCGCAGGATGCCTCCCAGACCCAAGCTGGCACCACTGCCAACTTGGGCTGGTTTGAGAGTGCCAAATGGCTCCTGCAATCTGCCATCCAGAAGCAGGGGTGCTGAGTTTTGTTTGCCAGGGAAAAGGGCCAGCATTGGTGTTCAGGTCCTGGTGGCCCGCAGTGGCCGGCTGGCTCCTGAAATTCCGCATTGCGCAGGATGCCTCCCAGACCCAAGCTGGCACCACTGCCAACTTGGGCTGGTTTGAGAGTGCCAAATGGCTCCTGCAATCTGCCATCCAGAAGCAGGGGTGCTGAGTTTTGTTTGCCAGGGAAAAGGGCCAGCATTGGTGTTCAGGTCCTGGTGGCCCGCAGTGGCCGGCTGGCTCCTGAAATTCCGCATTATTGCGCAGGATGCCTCCCAGACCCAAGCTGGCACCACTGCCAACTTGGGCTGGTTTGAGAGTGCCAAATGGCTCCTGCAATCTGCCATCCAGAAGCAGGGGTGCTGAGTTTTGTTTGCCAGGGAAAAGGGCCAGCATTGGTGTTCAGGTCCTGGTGGCCCGCAGTGGCCGGCTGGCTCCTGAAATTCCGCATTGCGCAGGATGCCTCCCAGACCCAAGCTGGCACCACTGCCAACTTGGGCTGGTTTGAGAGTGCCAAATGGCTCCTGCAATCTGCCATCCAGAAGCAGGGGTGCTGAGTTTTGTTTGCCAGGGAAAAGGGCCAGCATTGGTGTTCAGGTCCTGGTGGCCCGCAGTGGCCGGGCTGGCTCCTGAAATTCCGCATTGCGCAGGATGCCTCCCAGACCCAAGCTGGCACCACTGCCAACTTGGGCTGGTTTGAGAGTGCCAAATGGCTCCTGCAATCTGCCATCCAGAAGCAGGGGTGCTGAGTTTTGTTTGCCAGGGAAAAGGGCCAGCATTGGTGTTCAGGTCCTGGTGGCCCGCAGTGGCCGGCTGGCTCCTGAAATTCCGCATTGCGCAGGATGCCTCCCAGACCCAAGCTGGCACCACTGCCAACTTGGGCTGGTTTGAGAGTGCCAAATGGCTCCTGCAATCTGCCATCCAGAAGCAGGGGTGCTGAGTTTTGTTTGCCAGGGAAAAGGGCCAGCATTGGTGTTCAGGTCCTGGTGGCCCGCAGTGGCCGGCTGGCTCCTGAAATTCCGCATTGCGCAGGATGCCTCCCAGACCCAAGCTGGCACCACTGCCAACTTGGGCTGGTTTGAGAGTGCCAAATGGCTCCTGCAATCTGCCATCCAGAAGCAGGGGTGCTGAGTTTTGTTTGCCAGGGAAAAGGGCCAGCATTGGTGTTCAGGTCCTGGTGGCCCGCAGTGGCCGGCTGGCTCCTGAAATTCCGCATTGCGCAGGATGCCTCCCAGACCCAAGCTGGCACCACTGCCAACTTGGGCTGGTTTGAGAGTGCCAAATGGCTCCTGCAATCTGCCATCCAGAAGCAGGGGTGCTGAGTTTTGTTTGCCAGGGAAAAGGGCCAGCATTGGTGTTCAGGTCCTGGTGGCCCGCAGTGGCCGGCTGGCTCCTGAAATTCCGCATTGCGCAGGATGCCTCCCAGACCCAAGCTGGCACCACTGCCAACTTGGGCTGGTTTGAGAGTGCCAAATGGCTCCTGCAATCTGCCATCCAGAAGCAGGGGTGCTGAGTTTTGTTTGCCAGGAAAAGGGCCAGCATTGGTGTTCAGGTCCTGGTGGCCCGCAGTGGCCGGCTGGCTCCTGAAATTCCGCATTGCGCAGGATGCCTCCCAGACCCAAGCTGGCACCACTGCCAACTTGGGCTGGTTTGAGAGTGCCAAATGGCTCCTGCAATCTGCCATCCAGAAGCAGGGGTGCTGAGTTTTGTTTGCCAGGGAAAAGGGCCAGCATTGGTGTTCAGGTCCTGGTGGCCCGCAGTGGCCGGCTGGCTCCTGAAATTCCGCATTGCGCAGGGATGCCTCCCAGACCCAAGCTGGCACCACTGCCAACTTGGGCTGGTTTGAGAGTGCCAAATGGCTCCTGCAATCTGCCATCCAGAAGCAGGGGTGCTGAGTTTTGTTTGCCAGGGAAAAGGGCCAGCATTGGTGTTCAGGTCCTGGTGGCCCGCAGTGGCCGGGCTGGCTCCTGAAATTCCGCATTGCGCAGGATGCCTCCCAGACCCAAGCTGGCACCACTGCCAACTTGGGCTGGTTTGAGAGTGCCAAATGGCTCCTGCAATCTGCCATCCAGAAGCAGGGGTGCTGAGTTTTGTTTGCCAGGGAAAAGGGCCAGCATTGGTGTTCAGGTCCTGGTGGCCCGCAGTGGCCGGCTGGCTCCTGAAATTCCGCATTGCGCAGGATGCCTCCCAGACCCAAGCTGGCACCACTGCCAACTTGGGCTGGTTTGAGAGTGCCAAATGGCTCCTGCAATCTGCCATCCAGAAGCAGGGGTGCTGAGTTTTGTTTGCCAGGGAAAAGGGCCAGCATTGGTGTTCAGGTCCTGGTGGCCCGCAGTGGCCGGCTGGCTCCTGAAATTCCGCATTGCGCAGGATGCCTCCCAGACCCAAGCTGGCACCACTGCCAACTTGGGCTGGTTTGAGAGTGCCAAATGGCTCCTGCAATCTGCCATCCAGAAGCAGGGGTGCTGAGTTTTGTTTGCCAGGGAAAAGGGCCAGCATTGGTGTTCAGGTCCTGGTGGCCCGCAGTGGCCGGCTGGCTCCTGAAATTCCGCATTGCGCAGGATGCCTCCCAGACCCAAGCTGGCACCACTGCCAACTTGGGCTGGTTTGAGAGTGCCAAATGGCTCCTGCAATCTGCCATCCAGAAGCAGAAGGGGTGCTGAGTTTTGTTTGCCAGGGAAAAGGGCCAGCATTGGTGTTCAGGTCCTGGTGGCCCGCAGTGGCCGGCTGGCTCCTGAAATTCCGCATTGCGCAGGATGCCTCCCAGACCCAAGCTGGCACCACTGCCAACTTGGGCTGGTTTGAGAGTGCCAAATGGCTCCTGCAATCTGCCATCCAGAAGCAGGGGTGCTGAGTTTTGTTTGCCAGGAAAAGGGCCAGCATTGGTGTTCAGGTCCTGGTGGCCCGCAGTGGCCGGCTGGCTCCTGAAATTCCGCATTGCGCAGGATGCCTCCCAGACCCAAGCTGGCACCACTGCCAACTTGGGCTGGTTTGAGAGTGCCAAATGGCTCCTGCAATCTGCCATCCAGAAGCAGGGGTGCTGAGTTTTGTTTGCCAGGAAAAGGGCCAGCATTGGTGTTCAGGTCCTGGTGGCCCGCAGTGGCCGGCTGGCTCCTGAAATTCCGCATTGCGCAGGGATGCCTCCCAGACCCAAGCTGGCACCACTGCCAACTTGGGCTGGTTTGAGAGTGCCAAATGGCTCCTGCAATCTGCCATCCAGAAGCAGGGGTGCTGAGTTTTGTTTGCCAGGGAAAAGGGCCAGCATTGGTGTTCAGGTCCTGGTGGCCCGCAGTGGCCGGCTGGCTCCTGAAATTCCGCATTGCGCAGGATGCCTCCCAGACCCAAGCTGGCACCACTGCCAACTTGGGCTGGTTTGAGAGTGCCAAATGGCTCCTGCAATCTGCCATCCAGAAGCAGGGGTGCTGAGTTTTGTTTGCCAGGAAAAGGGCCAGCATTGGTGTTCAGGTCCTGGTGGCCCGCAGTGGCCGGCTGGCTCCTGAAATTCCGCATTGCATTAGGATGCCTCCCAGACCCAAGCTGGCACCACTGCCAACTTGGGCTGGTTTGAGAGTGCCAAATGGCTCCTGCAATCTGCCATCCAGAAGCAGGGGTGCTGAGTTTTGTTTGCCAGGAAAAAGGGCCAGCATTGGTGTTCAGGTCCTGGTGGCCCGCAGTGGCCGGCTGGCTCCTGAAATTCCGCATTGCGCAGGATGCCTCCCAGACCCAAGCTGGCACCACTGCCAACTTGGGCTGGTTTGAGAGTGCCAAATGGCTCCTGCAATCTGCCATCCAGAAGCAGGGGTGCTGAGTTTTGTTTGCCAGGAAAAGGGCCAGCATTGGTGTTCAGGTCCTGGTGGCCCCGCAGTGGCCGGCTGGCTCCTGAAATTCCGCATTGCGCAGGATGCCTCCCAGACCCAAGCTGGCACCACTGCCAACTTGGGCTGGTTTGAGAGTGCCAAATGGCTCCTGCAATCTGCCATCCAGAAGCAGGGGTGCTGAGTTTTGTTTGCCAGGAAAAGGGCCAGCATTGGTGTTCAGGTCCTGGTGGCCCGCAGTGGCCGGCTGGCTCCTGAAATTCCGCATTTGCGCAGGATGCCTCCCAGACCCAAGCTGGCACCACTGCCAACTTGGGCTGGTTTGAGAGTGCCAAATGGCTCCTGCAATCTGCCATCCAGAAGCAGGGGTGCTGAGTTTTGTTTGCCAGGGAAAAGGGCCAGCATTGGTGTTCAGGTCCTGGTGGCCCGCAGTGGCCGGCTGGCTCCTGAAATTCCGCATTGCGCAGGATGCCTCCCAGACCCAAGCTGGCACCACTGCCAACTTGGGCTGGTTTGAGAGTGCCAAATGGCTCCTGCAATCTGCCATCCAGAAGCAGGGGTGCTGAGTTTTGTTTGCCAGGAAAAAGGCCAGCATTGGTGTTCAGGTCCTGGTGGCCCGCAGTGGCCGGCTGGCTCCTGAAATTCCGCATTGCGCAGGATGCCTCCCAGACCCAAGCTGGCACCACTGCCAACTTGGGCTGGTTTGAGAGTGCCAAATGGCTCCTGCAATCTGCCATCCAGAAGCAGGGGTGCTGAGTTTTGTTTGCCAGGGAAAAGGGCCAGCATTGGTGTTCAGGTCCTGGTGGCCCGCAGTGGCCGGGCTGGCTCCTGGAAATTCCGCATTGCGCAGGATGCCTCCCAGACCCAAGCTGGCACCACTGCCAACTTGGGCTGGTTTGAGAGTGCCAAATGGCTCCTGCAATCTGCCATCCAGAAGCAGGGGTGCTGAGTTTTGTTTGCCAGGGAAAAGGGCCAGCATTGGTGTTCAGGTCCTGGTGGCCCGCAGGTGGCCGGCTGGCTCCTGAAATTCCGCATTGCGCAGGATGCCTCCCAGACCCAAGCTGGCACCACTGCCAACTTGGGCTGGTTTGAGAGTGCCAAATGGCTCCTGCAATCTGCCATCCAGAAGCAGGGGTGCTGAGTTTTGTTTGCCAGGGAAAAGGGCCAGCATTGGTGTTCAGGTCCTGGTGGCCCGCAGTGGCCGCTGGCTCCTGAAATTCCGCATTTTTCAGGGATGCCTCCCAGACCCAAGCTGGCACCACTGCCAACTTGGGCTGGTTTTGAGAGTGCCAAATGGCTCCTGCAATCTGCCATCCAGAAGCAGGGGTGCTGAGTTTTGTTTGCCAGGAAAAGGGCCAGCATTGGTGTTCAGGTCCTGGTGGCCCGCAGTGGCGGCTGGCTCCTGAAATTCCGCATTGCGCAGGATGCCTCCCAGACCCAAGCTGGCACCACTGCCAACTTGGGCTGGTTTGAGAGTGCCAAATGGCTCCTGCAATCTGCCATCCAGAAGCAGGGGTGCTGAGTTTTGTTTGCCAGGAAAAAGGGCCAGCATTGGTGTTCAGGTCCTGGTGGCCCGCAGTGGCGGGCTGGCTCCTGAAATTCCGCATTGCGCAGGATGCCTCCCAGACCCAAGCTGGCACCACTGCCAACTTGGGCTGGTTTGAGAGTGCCAAATGGCTCCTGCAATCTGCCATCCAGAAGCAGGGGTGCTGAGTTTTGTTTGCCAGGGAAAGGGCCAGCATTGGTGTTCAGGTCCTGGTGGCCCGCAGTGGCGGCTGGCTCCTGAAATTCCGCATTGCGCAGGATGCCTCCCAGACCCAAGCTGGCACCACTGCCAACTTGGGCTGGTTTGAGAGTGCCAAATGGCTCCTGCAATCTGCCATCCAGAAGCAGGGGTGCTGAGTTTTGTTTGCCAGGGAAAAGGGCCAGCATTGGTGTTCAGGTCCTGGTGGCCCGTTTTGGCGGCTGGCTCCTGAAATTCCGCATTGCGCAGGATGCCTCCCAGACCCAAGCTGGCACCACTGCCAACTTGGGCTGGTTTGAGAGTGCCAAATGGCTCCTGCAATCTGCCATCCAGAAGCAGGGGTGCTGAGTTTTGTTTGCCAGGGAAAAGGGCCAGCATTGGTGTTCAGGTCCTGGTGGCCCGCAGTGGCCGGCTGGCTCCTGAAATTCCGCATTATTGCAGGATGCCTCCCAGACCCAAGCTGGCACCACTGCCAACTTGGGCTGGTTTGAGAGTGCCAAATGGCTCCTGCAATCTGCCATCCAGAAGCAGGGGTGCTGAGTTTTGTTTTGCCAGGGAAAAGGGCCAGCATTGGTGTTCAGGTCACCTGGTGGCCCGCTGGGGCCCAGGTTGCCGGCATGGCTCCTGAAATTCACCAATTTCCGCCAGGATG
Organism: Emberiza elegans; assembly: GCA_024865655.1. Taxonomy (NCBI): domain Eukaryota; kingdom Metazoa; phylum Chordata; class Aves; order Passeriformes; family Fringillidae; genus Emberiza; species Emberiza elegans. The sequence goes on along the minus strand of JALJVW010000522.1, from coordinate 24,069 downwards.
CCTCCCAGACCCAAGCTGGCACCACTGCCAACTTGGGCTGGTTTTGAGAGTGCCAAATGGCTCCTGCAATCTGCCATCCAGAAGAGGGGTGCTGAGTTTTTTTTGCCAGGAAAAGGGTGAGCATTGGTGTTCAGGTCCTGGTGGCCCTTTGTGGCCAAGCTCAACCTCCTGAAATTCCATTTTTTTGATGCCTCCCAGACCCAAGCTGGCACCACTGCCAACTTGGGCTGGTTTTTGAGTGCCAAATGGCTCCTGCAATCTGCCATCCAGAAGCAGGGGTGCTGAGTTTTGTTTGCCAGGAAAAGGGCCAGCATTGGTGTTCAGGTCCTGGTGGCCCAGTGGCCACTCTGGCTCCTGAAATTCCGCATTTGGCAGGATGATGCCTCCCAGACCCAGCTGGCACCACTGCCAACTTGGGCTGGTTTTCCAGAGACAAATGGCTCCTGCAATCTGCCATCCAGAAGCAGGGGGCTGAGTTTTGTTTGCCTGGGAAAAAAGGCATTGGTTTCAGGTCCTGGTGGGGCCTGCCAAGGCCTGGCTCATTCCTGAAATTCCGCATTGTTCTGTTTTTCACCCAAGCTGGCACCAGGCAGAACTTGGGCTGGTTTTCTTTGCCAAATGGCTCCTGCAATCTGCCATCCAGGAAGCAGGGTTTGCTGAGTTTTCAAATTATTTTCCAGGGGAAAAGGGCCAGCATTGGTGTTCAGGGCCCTGGGGCCCTGAGTGGCCAGCTGGCTTTGAAAATTCCGCATTCATGCAGGATGCCTCCCAGACCCAAGCTGGCACCACTGGCTTGGGCTGGTTTTTCTGAGAATTTCAGTCTGCCATCCTATGTTTTCCTTCCTTTTGTTTACCCAGGGGTCAAGCATTTTTTCAGTCCCTGAGTTCCAATGCCTCCCAAACCCATTTCCAATACCTCTGCCAATTTGGGCTGAATTAAATTTTTTGCACCACAATTGTGCCAGGGGCCTGCTCTGCCCTTTTCAGCTTGGTGTTGTCCTTCCCATCTGCAGCCAGGCTTGCTGGGAAGCTCAAATTCTTTTTTTCATTTCCAGTCCTTTTGAGGAAATTTTTTTTTAATGTGGGTTTTGTTTCCCTCTTGACTCTAGATGGATGTTCCTTTAAAGGACACAAGATATTCTTCCTACTAGTTTGGCTGTGCATAAGTTATCCTGCAAGCAGCTTTTTTTTTGTCCTTTTTTTTTTTTTTCAGATTTTTGATGGATTAAATGTTTTCCAGAAACTAAATCCCCCATTCCCGGGTGAGGGGGTTCCCAGAGGTCAGGGGTCAGTCACTGTTTGTGTCTCTGCCAGGGCCTTTTAAGGAGTGTAAATGGTGACTCTGTTACAGCTCTGTTCTTTGTCTTTCTGTTTAGGAAGCCAAAGGGATTTGGATACCAGCAGTCAAGGTGAGCAGTGGAGACAAGTAGTTGTTATTGCTGAGGTCTCCATTTCTGGTGCAGCTCTAAGTTTCCATTTTCTGCCTGTTTTCTGTGCTTTTAGCAATCCACTCTCAGTACGCCAAAAACCTGTCACCAACCTGCCTGGTGCCCCAGGTTTCCTGCATGTGAGCCCTGTGGATGCATTACAGGACCTGGTGATGAAGCCCTGAACTTTTCTATTGAAAGGTGCCATCCGGGTGGCATTTGGCAACAGCCAAGGAGTTGCGGTGAGTCAGGGAAGTAGGGAGGAGGAGGGAGGGTCCACTCAGTTTTCAGCCATGCCAAATCACCTCATCTCCCTTTTTTTTCCAGGCACCCCCTGTGACGACGGTTTCAACAGAGGCTTTGCCTCCCAGAGCCCAAGCCTGGGCAGCAGCAGGGCATTTAGGAGAACGGTGAGTTTTTTCACTTGTGGGGTTGTGGCCGATGGGCTGCCAAGATCAGGCACTGATGTTTAATTTTCTTTAATATAGCTGTCTAAGAGACAACAGGCCAGTGCCAGTGCCAGACCTTCCCAGCTGACCAGGGTGGCCTTCCTTCACACCTGAGACCGGCATCCCCAGATGTCTGAGAGATAAGTAGAGGGGCCACGACCCACAGAGGGGATGAAAGGAGGGGTGCTGGGTTGGGAATTACTGGGAGGGAGGGTTTTTTTGAGTCTGCTTTGGAGGTGGGGGGGGTGTCCATGAAGCGGACCCTTAGGCCCCATAAAAGGAAAGTCTCACTTTTGATCACAGTGCTGAGATGTGCAGGGCAGAGCAGTCCCGGTGTGTATTGGGTCACTTGTCTTCTGTGTATTATGTGTTGTTTGGGTATCTCATGTCTTTTACCTTAGGCCTTTTGAGGGCCTGTCAGAAACCTTGGCATCATTCTTAGCATCTGTGCTCTGCATTCCTTGGCCTGGCAGCCGGGCCATAGAACTTTTGACTCGGGAGCTCAGACAGGCATCAGTCTCTCTTCTCTCTTTTAGAAGGATCCGGTCAGATGTCTTTTCAGGTCTTGTTCTGAGCTGTATGGACAGCTATGCCCCACCAGGATCCATTATGGTGGACTAGGACTTGAAAATGATGAGAGGTAGAGGACTCTGACCGTAGGGGATTCTTTGTGCACTGTAGGATTCTCAGGCATCCATCTTCTTGCAGTTCTTGGAATAAATAATTCAGTTAGCATCTTCTTCCTCCAGGGTTCTCTGAGCCTCATCAGCTCACCCTTGGTCTCACCTCAGTCATATCATTTTGCCTTCTCTCAGTCCTTGCAGCCATTTTTGGGTCTCCCTTTTTCCCTCAGAGATTTCTCTCCGTGTCTTGTGCCCTGTGTTTGTCCTGTCCTGTCTGTCCTGTGTCACGGGTGTCTGCACATATTTGTGCCGGAGCTGCTCTGCCCTGCCGCATGGCCTGGTGCAATAGGAGAAGTCCCGGGACTTGAAGTTTGTAATGTGGGCTGTACTTGGACTCTAGATGGGATTTCCTAGATGGACACAAGATATCTGGAGCTCTTAAGTTATCCTGCAACAGTTTGACTTTGTCCTAACTTTTTTTTTCAGATTCAGATGGATTAAATCCAGGCCAGAGGGCCCCCATCCCGGGTGAGGGGTTCCCCCAGCAGGTCAGTCACTGTTTGTGTCTGCAGCAGAAGTGTATATGGTGACTCTGTTACAGCTCTGTTCTTTTTTTTTGTTTAGGAAGCGAATCTGGATACCAGCAGTCAAGGTGAGCAGTGGAGACAAGTAGTTGTTATTGCTGAGGTCTCCATGTCTGGTGCAGCTCTAAGTTTCCATTCTGGTTTGTGCTTTTAGGCAATCCACTCCTGAGTGCGCCAAGGCCCCCACACCAACCGGCCGATGCCCGGGTTTCCTGCACATGTGAGCCCTGTGGATGCATTACAGGACCTGGTGATGAAGCCCTGAACTTTTCTATTGAAAGGTGCCATCCGGGTGGCATTTGGCAACAGCCAAGGAGTTGCGGTGAGTCGGGGAAGTAGGGAGGAGGAGGTGAGGGTCCACTCAGGTTTCAGCCATGCCAAATCACCTCATCTCCTCTTAACCCAGGCACCCCTGTGACGACGGCCTGCCTCGGAGCTCTGTGCCCAAGCGCGGCCCCAGCAGCTGGGCATTCCTAGGAGCACGGTGAGTAGCAGACTTGTGGGTTTTGGCCGATGGGCTGCCAAGATCAGGCACTGATGTTTAATTTTCTTTAATATAGCTGTCTAAGAGACAACAGGCCGGTGCCAGCAGGACCTTCCCAGCTGACCAGGTGGCCTTCCTTCACACCTGAGACCGCATCCCCAGATGTCTGAGAGATAAGTAGAGGGCCACGACCCACAGAGGGGATGAAAGCGGGGGTGCTGGGTTGGGAATTACTGGGAGGGGTTTTGAGTCTGCTTTGGAGGTGGGGGGTGTCCATGAAGCGGACCCTTAGGCCCCATAAAAGGAAAGTCTCACTTTTGATCACAGTGCTGAGATGTGCAGGGCAGAGCAGTCCCGGTGTGTATTGGGTCACTTGTCTTCTGTGTATTATGTGTTGTTTGGGTATCTCATGTCTTTTACCTTAGGCCTTTGAGGGGCCTGTCAGAAACCTTGGCATCATTCTTAGCATCTGTGCTCTCTGCATTCCTTGGGCCTGGCAGCCGGGCCATAGAACTTTTGACTCGGGAGCTCAGACAGGCATCAGTCTCTCTTCTCTCTTTAGAAGGATCCGGTCAGATGTCTTTTCAGGTCTTGTTCTGAGCTGTATGGACAGCTATGCCCCACCAGGATCCATTATGGTGGACTAGGACTTGAAAGAATGTGAGGACAGGTAGAGGACTTCTTGACTGTAGGGTTCTCAGGCATCCATCTTTGCAGTTCTTGGAATAAATAATTCAGTTAGCATCTTCTTCCTCCAGGGTTCTCTGAGCCTCATCAGCTCACCCTTGTCTCTCACCTCAGTCATATCATTTTGCCTTCTCTCAGTCCTTGCAGCCATTTTCCTTTTCCAAGAGATTTCTCTCCGTGTCTTGTGCCCTGTGTTTGTCCCCCCCTGTCTGTCCTGTGTCACGGGTGTCTGCACATATTTGTGCCGGAGCTGCTCTGCCCTGCCGCATGGCCTGGTGCAATAGGAGAAGTCCCGGGGACTTGAAGTTTGTAATGTGGTCTGTACTTGGACTCTAGATGGGATTCCTAGATGGACACAAGATATCTGGAGCTCTTAAGTTATCCTGCAGCAGTTTGACTCTTGTCCTAACTTTTTTTTTTTCAGATTCAGATGGATTAAATGTGTGCCAGAGGGCCCCATCCCGGGTGAGGGGGTTCCCCAAGCAGGTCAGTCACTGTTTGTGTCTGCAGCAGAAGTGTATATGGTGACTCTGTTACAGCTCTGTTCTTTTTCTTTCTGTTTAGGAAGCGAATCTGGATACCAGCAGTCAAGGTGAGCAGTGGAGACAAGTAGTTGTTATTGCTGAGGTCTCCATGTCTGGTGCAGCTCTAAGTTTCCGTTCTGGTTTCTGTGCTTTAGGCAATCCACTCGGAGTACGCGAAGGCCCCGTCACCAACCGGCCGATGCCCCGGGTTTCCTGCACATGTGAGCCCTGTGGATGCATTACAGGACCTGGTGATGAAGCCCTGAACTTTTCTATTGAAAGGTGCCATCCGGGTGGCATTTGGCAGCAGCCAAGGAGTTGCGGTGAGTCAGGGAAGTAGGGAGGAGGAGCGAGGGTCCACTCAGTGTTCAGTCATGCCAAATCACCTCATCTCCCCTTAACCCAGGCACCCCCTGTGACGACGGCCTCGGTCTCTTCGCGTGCCCGCAGCGTGCGGGCCCGAGCAGCTGGGCGTTGCTAGGAGCACGGTGAGTAGCAGACTTGTGGGGTTGTGGCCGATGGGCTGCCAAGATCAGGCACTGATGTTTGTCTTTCTTTAATACAGCTGTCTAAGAGACAACAGGCCGGTGCCAGCAGGACCTTCCCAGCTGATGAGGTGGCCTTCCTTCACACCTGAGACCGGCATCCCCAGATGTCTGAGAGATAAGTAGAGGGCCACGACCCACAGAGGGGATGAAATCGGGGTGCTGGGTTGGGCATTACTGCGAGGGGTTTTTGAGTCTGCTTTGGAGGTGGGGGGTGTCCATGAAGCAGACCCTTAGGCCACATAAAAGGAAAGTCTCACTTTTGATCACAGTGCTGAGATGTGCAGGGCAGAGCAGTCCCGGTGTGTATTGGGTCACTTGTCTTCTGTGTATTATGTGTTGTTGGGTACCTCATGTCTTTTACCTTAGGCCTTTGAAGGGCCTGTCAGAAACCTTGGCATCATTCTTAGCATCTGTGCTCTCTGCATTCCTTGGCCAGGCAGCCGGGCCATAGAACTTTTGACTCGGGAGCTCAGACAGGCATCAGTCTCTCTTCTCTCTTTAGAAGGATCCGGTCAGATGTCTTTTCAGGTCTTGCTCTGAGCTGTATGGACAGCTATGCCCCACCAGGATCCATTATGGTGGACTAGGACTTGAAAGAATGTGAGGACAGGTAGAGGACTCTTGACTGTAGAATTCTCGGGCATTTATCTTTGCAGTTCTTGGAATAAATAATTCAGTTAGCATCTTCTTCCTCCAGGGTTCTTTGAGCCTCCTCAGCTCACCCTTGGTCTCACCTCAGTCATATCATTTTGCCTTCTCTCAGTCCTTGCAGCCATTTTCCTCGCCAAGAGATTTCTCTCCGTGTCTTGTGCCCTGTGTTTGTCCCGTCCTGTCTGTCCTGTGTCACGGGTGTCTGCACGTATTTGTTCCCGAGCTGCTCTGCCCTGCCGCATAGCCTGGTGTAATAGGTGAACTCCCGGGGACTTGAAGTTTGTAATGTGGTCTGTACTTGGACTCTAGATGGGATTTGTAGCTGCACACAGGATATCTGGAGCTCTTAAGTTATCCTGCAACAGTTTGACTCTTGTCCTAACTTTTTTTTCAGATTCAGATGGATTAAATGTGTGCCAGAGGTCCCCATCCCGGGTGAGGGGTTTCCCCCAAGCAGGTCAGTCACTGTTTGTGTCTGCAGCAGAAGTGTATGTGGTGACTCTGTTACAGCTCTGTTCTTTGTGTTTCTGTTTAGGGAGCGAATCTGGATACCAGCAGTCAAGGTGAGCAGTGGAGACAAGTAGTTGTTATTGCTGAGGTCTCCATGTCTGGTGCAGCTCTAAGTTTCCGTTCTGGTTTCTGTGCTTTAGGCAATCCACTCGGAGTACGCGAAGGCCCCGTCACCAACCGGCCGATGCCCCGGGTTTCCTGCACATGTGAGCCCTGTGGATGCATTACAGGACCTGGTGATGAAGCCCTGAACTTTTCTATTGAAAGGTGCCATCCGGGTGGCATTTGGCAACAGCCAAGGAGTTGCGGTGAGTCAGGGAAGTAGGGAGGAGGAGCGAGGGTCCACTCAGTGTTCAGTCATGCCAAATCACCTCATCTCCCCTTAACCCAGGCACCCCCTGTGACGACGGCCTCGGTCTCTTCGCGTGCCCGCAGCGTGCGGGCCCGAGCAGCTGGGCATTGCTAGGAGCACGGTGAGTAGCAGACTTGTGGGGTTGTGGCCGATGGGCTGCCAAGATCAGGCACTGATGTTTGTCTTTCTTTAATACAGCTGTCTAAGAGACAACAGGCCGGTGCCAGCAGGACCTTCCCAGCTGATGAGGTGGCCTTCCTTCACACCTGAGACCGGCATCCCCAGATGTCTGAGAGATAAGTAGAGGGCCACGACCCACAGAGGGGATGAAATCGGGGTGCTGGGTTGGGCATTACTGCGAGGGGTTTTTGAGTCTGCTTTGGAGGTGGGGGGTGTCCATGAAGCAGACCCTTAGGCCACATAAAAGGAAAGTCTCACTTTTGATCACAGTGCTGAGATGTGCAGGGCAGAGCAGTCCCGGTGTGTATTGGGTCACTTGTCTTCTGTGTATTATGTGTTGTTGGGTACCTCATGTCTTTTACCTTAGGCCTTTGAGGGGCCTGTCAGAAACCTTGGCATCATTCTTAGCATCTGTGCTCTCTGCATTCCTTGGCCAGGCAGCCGGGCCATAGAACTTTTGACTCGGGAGCTCAGACAGGCATCAGTCTCTCTTCTCTCTTTAGAAGGATCCGGTCAGATGTCTTTTCAGGTCTTGCTCTGAGCTGTATGGACAGCTATGCCCCACCAGGATCCATTATGGTGGACTAGGACTTGAAAGAATGTGAGGACAGGTAGAGGACTCTTGACTGTAGAATTCTCGGGCATTTATCTTTGCAGTTCTTGGAATAAATAATTCAGTTAGCATCTTCTTCCTCCAGGGTTCTTTGAGCCTCCTCAGCTCACCCTTGGTCTCACCTCAGTCATATCATTTTGCCTTCTCTCAGTCCTTGCAGCCATTTTCCTCGCCAAGAGATTTCTCTCCGTGTCTTGTGCCCTGTGTTTGTCCCGTCCTGTCTGTCCTGTGTCACGGGTGTCTGCACGTATTTGTTCCCGAGCTGCTCTGCCCTGCCGCATAGCCTGGTGTAATAGGTGAACTCCCGGGGACTTGAAGTTTGTAATGTGGTCTGTACTTGGACTCTAGATGGGATTTGTAGCTGCACACAGGATATCTGGAGCTCTTAAGTTATCCTGCAACAGTTTGACTCTTGTCCTAACTTTTTTTTCAGATTCAGATGGATTAAATGTGTGCCAGAGGTCCCCATCCCGGGTGAGGGGTTTCCCCCAAGCAGGTCAGTCACTGTTTGTGTCTGCAGCAGAAGTGTATGTGGTGACTCTGTTACAGCTCTGTTCTTTGTCTTTCTGTTTAGGGAGCGAATCTGGATACCAGCAGTCAAGGTGAGCAGTGGAGACAAGTAGTTGTTATTGCTGAGGTCTCCATGTCTGGTGCAGCTCTAAGTTTCCGTTCTGGTTTCTGTGCTTTAGGCAATCCACTCGGAGTACGCGAAGGCCCCGTCACCAACCGGCCGATGCCCCGGGTTTCCTGCACATGTGAGCCCTGTGGATGCATTACAGGACCTGGTGATGAAGCCCTGAACTTTTCTATTGAAAGGTGCCATCCGGGTGGCATTTGGCAACAGCCAAGGAGTTGCGGTGAGTCAGGGAAGTAGGGAGGAGGAGCGAGGGTCCACTCAGTGTTCAGTCATGCCAAATCACCTCATCTCCCCTTAACCCAGGCACCCCCTGTGACGACGGCCTCGGTCTCTTCGCGTGCCCGCAGCGTGCGGGCCCGAGCAGCTGGGCATTGCTAGGAGCACGGTGAGTAGCAGACTTGTGGGGTTGTGGCCGATGGGCTGCCAAGATCAGGCACTGATGTTTGTCTTTCTTTAATACAGCAGTCTAAGAGACAACAGGCCGGTGCCAGCAGGACCTTCCCAGCTGATGAGGTGGCCTTCCTTTGCACCTGAGACCAGCATCCCCAGATGTCTGAGAGATAAGTAGAGGGCCATGACCCACAGAGGGGATGAAATCGGGGTGCTGGGTTGGGCATTACTGCGAGGGGTTTTTGAGTCTGCTTTGGAGGTGGGGGGTGTCCATGAAGCAGACCCTTAGGCCACATAAAAGGAAAGTCTCACTTTTGATCACAGTGCTGAGATGTGCAGGGCAGAGCAGTCCCGGTGTGTATTGGGTCACTTGTCTTCTGTGTATTATGTGTTGTTGGGTACCTCATGTCTTTTACCTTAGGCCTTTGAAGGGCCTGTCAGAAACCTTGGCATCATTCTTAGCATCTGTGCTCTCTGCATTCCTTGGCCTGGCAGCCGGGCCATAGAACTTTTGACTCGGGAGCTCAGACAGGCATCAGTCTCTCTTCTCTCTTTAGAAGGATCCGGTCAGATGTCTTTTCAGGTCTTGCTCTGAGCTGTATGGACAGCTATGCCCCACCAGGATCCATTATGGTGGACTAGGACTTGAAAGAATGTGAGGACAGGTAGAGGCTTCTGACCGTAGGGTTCTCAGGCGTCCATCTTTGCAGTTCTCGGAATAAATCATTCGGTTAGCATCTTCTTCCTCCAGGGTTCTCTGAGCCTCCTCAGCTCGCCATCAGTCTCACCTCAGTCATCTCATTTGGCATCTTTTTGGTGCTCGCAGTCATCCTTCTTGCCGAGAGGTTTCTGTCCATGTCTTGTGCCCTTTGCCTTGTCCTGTCTGTCCTGTGTCACGGGTGTCTGCACATACTTGTTCCGGAGCTGCTCTGCCCTGCTGCGTAGCCTGGTGCAATAGGAGAAATCCCATGGACTTGAAGTTTGTAATGTGGGTTGCAGTTGGACGGTAGATGGGATTCCTAGGTGGACCCTAGATGTCTGGAGCTATTAAGTTATCCTGAAGCCCTTTGACTTTCGTCCTAACTTTCTTTCAGATGCAAAAGGATAAAATCCATGGTGGAGCACCCCATCCTGGGTGAGGGGTTTCCCCCGAGCAGGTCAGTCACTGTTTGTCTCTGTAGAGGAAGCATAAATGATGGCTATTACAGCAGTGTTTTTTGTCTCTTTTTAGGTAGTCAAGGCTGAGAGCAGCAGTCAAGTCCGAATGGGCCAGGTGAGCACTGAGTAGCGTACACAAGCAGTTGTTATTGCTGAGGTCTCAGTTTCTGGTGCAGCTCTAAGCATCTCCTCTTGGTTTTTTTGGTTTTTTTTAGGTGGTCCATTTGCAATCTGTCTTGGCCATGCATGCCCATGCCAGGTGGGTGCAAGCTTAAGGTATCGTGGTGGCATACTTGTCAGATTTGGGAGGTTGTGTTTTCACAGTATCTCAGCATGCTTTTCTGCTTTGGGTCCTTGCAGGTGCTGTCGATGCCTTAGGCATGCCCGGGAACAAAGGCGGGCAGGTGAGTCAGCGTTTAGGCAGGCTGACTCATAGGTGACCATTCTGCAGCAGCCTGCTGAGCGTGTACCTTTTCTTTTTGCAGGTATCTTCTGGCCACCCTCTGGAGTCACATCAAGATTTGAGGTAAGCTGGGGCAGCGGTGCGGAGGAGTCCCGGGAATTACTGTTTTTGAGGGCAATAGTCACATTTTCTGTTTTGTCTTAGGTACCCTGTGGAGGCTCACTGCCAAAGCTTGGAAACGGCAGCACCGAAGCGCACACGGAGCGCATCTCAACGTCCACGTCCGACCGAGGACAGATTTTGTCCGCTCGTCTTCCAAAAGCTAAGTGTCGGGGCCAGTGGTTGGGAGAAGGGGAAAAACCTTTATTATCACAGGAGGCAATCTGATGTCAGCTTAGCAGAGAGGTTGTAGGGGGACAGGCTCTCTGGAAGTTAAGGGAGAGGGTTTCTCCTCAGCCTCACCAGAGCCTTTGCCGGGCAGGGCAGTTCCGACCCATCTCCACATTCTCGTGTATTTCGCGTCATCAGCCTTCCTCGGCTCCACGTCGTCACGGATCTTTCCCCCGAGGAGCTCGCCTTCACGTCCAGAGCTGCAGCCACCATCACCCCGCAGTCCGCTTCCTTCTCTAATGTTGCTGAGCCTCTTGAGCATCCTCTTAACTGCATTGGCACTAACTTCTTTTAATGAGTTACATTTCATCATCACATGCTATTGTCATAGGGCATTCTTTCCTTTGACATCATCAGCCTCTGGCTTATCTTGCCCTAGGCATCTTGGGTCCCTAAGGGGAAAGTGCTGGCGGTTGCCACTTGTCTGTGTTCTATGTCATATGTGTCTATGCTATGTCGTCCGTGTCTGCGTTACGTAGTCTTGTCCATCGTCTTCCACGTCACAGGCCTTTGTTACATCTCTATGCTTTTCGGGCACTATTCCGCGGCATATTGCCCGTATTCCACTCACGTTCCTTTCCGGATATGCCTTATTCCGGCATCTTTACATTTTTATTCTTTGAGACAGGAAGGAGTATACAAGATGCTGTCATCCATCTTCCTTCTCACTACCAGCTTTGGTAGTGCCCTTTTTTCCGTGCCATTCTCTTGGACTTCCAGAGGGAGCGTCATACACCCTCCTCACATGACTGCAGTAGTTCTATAGGTTCCATCTTCTCAAAGGGTATAGGGCTCAACTATTAATATCTTCCAGAGAGTTATCTCAAGTCCTGGCTTATACTGTGTGTACCCATGTTGGCTTATGCTGTATGTACTTACACTGTGTGTACCCATGTTGGCTTATGCTGTATGTACTTACACTGTGTGTACCCATGTTGGCTTATGCTGTATGTACTTACACTGTGTGTACCCATGTTGGCTTATGCTGTATGTACTTACACTGTGTGTACCCATGTTGGCTTATGCTGTATGTACTTACACTGTGTGTACCCATGTTGGCTTATGCTGTATGTACTTACACTGTGTGTACCCATGTTGGCTTATGCTGTATGTACCTACACTGTGTGTACCCATGTTGGCTTATGCTGTATGTACTTACACTGTGTGTACCCATGTTGGCTTATGCTGTATGTACTTACACTGTGTGTACCCATGTTGGCTTATGCTGTATGTATATTAAGTGCATTGCCTTATATTGTACCACTTATGTATCACTTATGATCGAGCTGCCCTGCCCTGGCCCGTAGTCACAGTTAGGTAGAACAGTTATAAAAACTTTACTGTTCATCTGTCTTTTATGGGATTTTGGGTAGAAAATTTATTGGTCCAGAGCGGGGACAAGTCGTAGCCATCAGATAGCTCGTTGACCACTTCCTGTCGTCTCACAGGTCCCCGAGGCTACCGATTTCCCCAAAATCTACCATTTGACGTCAAGGAGCGGCAGGCGGAAGTCGTGTCGAAGCACTTTCTTCACTGTCTCAAGTAAGGGCCGCAGTGAGGGTGTAAGTGGGAAGAGTGTGTGAGTGTCTGTGACAGCATGTCACTGTGTCTGCTCATCTCTGCGTGTGTGAGCGCATGCTGACTGGATTTAAACTTGCGTGTGTGACTTTTGCTTTTCAGGTTTTTCAACTCATTTTAAAATTTAGAATAAAAAATCCCCAGCCGGGGGTTTTTTTTTTTTCCCCCCGGCTGGGTTTTTTTTTCCTCGGTCCCGGTCGGTCCGCGAGGCGACGTTCATCGCCAAAGTTTGGGCGCGGACCGTCCAGGGACCGGGGTTTTCGGCCAGGCAGGAGGACGGTTTAGGAGGCTCCCGGAACCACGCTCCCGAGGAGCGGTGCGGATGCGTCCGGGGAGCGTCAAGGAGCGGTTGAGGCGTGAGAGGCGTGTGGCGTGTGGGTTTGTGTGTAAGCTGAGGGAGGGGTGTGTGTGTGTGTGTGGAAGGGTTGTAACCTTGTATGACTTTTGCTTTTCAGGTTTTTCAACTCATTTTAAAATTTAGAATAAAAAATCCCCAGCCGGGGGGTTTTTTTTTTTTTCCCCCCGGCTGGGTTTTTTTTTCCTCGGTCCCGGTCGGTCCGCGAGGCGACGTTCATCGCCAAAGTTTGGGCGCGGACCGTCCAGGGACCGGGGTTTTCGTCAGGCAGGAGGACGGTTTAGGAGGCTCCCGGGAACCACGTTCCCGAGGAGCGGTGCGGATGCGTCCGGGGAGCGTGCGGAGCGGTTGAGGCGTGAGCGAGTGTGGGTTTGTGTGTAAGCTGAGGGAGGGGTGTGTGTGTGTGTGTGAAGGGTTGTAACCTTGTATGACTTTTGCTTTTCAGGTTTTTCAACTCATTTTAAAATTTAGAATAAAAAATCCCCAGCCGGGGGTTTTTTTTTTTTCCCCCCCGGCTGGGTTTTTTTTTCCTCGGTCCCGGTCGGTCCGCGAGGCGACGTTCATCGCCAAAGTTTGGGCGCGGACCGTCCAGGGACCGGGGTTTTCGTCAGGCAGGAGGAGGGTTTAGGAGGCTCCCGGGAACCACGTTCCCGAGGAGCGGTGCGGATGCGTCCGGGGAGCGTGCGGAGCGGTTGAGGCGTGAGCGAGTGTGGGTTTGTGTGTAAGCTGAGGGAGGGGTGTGTGTGTGTGTGTGTGAAGGGTTGTAACCTTGTATGACTTTTGCTTTTCAGGTTTTTCAACTCATTTTAAAATTTAGAATAAAAAATCCCCAGCCGGGGGTTTTTTTTTTTTCCCCCCGGCTGGGTTTTTTTTTCCTCGGTCCCGGTCGGTCTGCGAGGCGACGTTCATCGCCAAAGTTTGGGCGCGGACCGTCCAGGGACCGGGGTTTTCGTCAGGCAGGAGGACGATTTAGGAGGCTCCTGGGAACTACGTTCCTGCGGACCAATGATTGCTCGAGTGTAATTTAGCAGTTGTGCTGAGAGAGATGGTGAGTTTGTGTGTAATCTGAAGGGGGTGTTAATGGTAGATGACTGTTGTTTTCTGTGTGCTTTTGTTGTGTTAGGTTTCCTGTAACAATAAATCAACATGGAATGAAAACAGAAAAAGGTTTTCACCTTGTCTTAAATGGGTATTGCTGTGTATTGGATTTGTATTGCTTTGTATTGGATTTGTATTGCTTGTATTGTGTTTGTATTTGTATTGCATTTGTCTGCATTTGTATTGCTTTGTATTGTGTATTGGATTTGTATTGCTGTGTATTGGATTTGTATTGCTTTGTATTGCTGTGTATTGGATTTGTATTGCTGTGTTGGGTATTGCTGTGTATTGGATTTGTATTGCTGTGTATTGCATTTGTATTGCTGTGTATTGGATTTGTATTGCATTTGTATTGCTATTGTGTATTGCTTGCTGTATTGCTGTTGTATTGCTTTTTGTATTTGTATTGCTGTGTGTATTGCTTTGTATTGTATTGTGTATTTGTTGTTTTGCATGTGTGTTTGTGTATTGCTGTGTATTGGATTTGTCTTGCTGTGTATTGGATTTGTATTGCACTGTATGGCCTCCTGCATTGTCCTGTATTGCTCTATATGTAAATTAGACCCTTACCAGTGCTTATAAGGGTGGTATCTGCACTTGCATTTGTATACACCGTTTCCATGTATTTTGCTGATGTATAAATAAAAACATTTATTTAATAAAGTTGAATCACCCTACATAAAGATTCCCCCTGCCCTTCCCTACCCCCCCCCATGGCTCTTGTCTGTTTTTTGGTGTGGTTTTGTCATTTCTTTCCACTGTATTTCTTCCTTTTGCTCCTCACTTTTCTATTTCTAACTTAACTTCCATCTGTGTCTAACCCTTTGTTTCCGTTTCTCACTTTTTCTGACTCTGCGTCTCTGCTTCCGTAACTCAGTTTCCACCCGCTTCCTTTTTCTGTTTGTCCATTTCCCTCTTTCTGTCTGACTGTATTTATTTTTCTCTCTTTTGTCTATACTTTGCACCTTATTTCTCTGTCTTTATAAATTTCACCCTCACTCTTCCTGCCTCTGATTCTCTCTGTGTTTTCCTTTTTTTTCACTCTACCCCAAGTGTTCACTTTCACTCTAATCCTAACCACTTTCTTTTCTCTCTAACTGCTCTCCTTCTTCAGTTCCCCCCCCCCTTTTCTTCTGTCTCTGTCTTCTGTTCTTTGTCTCTGTCTGTCTTTCTGTTGTTGTCCCTCTTGTTTTTTTTTTTTTTTTTTTTCTTTTTCTTTTTTTCTTTCTCTTTCTTCTCTTCTCTCTTTCTCTGTCTTCTTTTGTGTCTCTTTCTTTTTTTTTCTCTTTTTTTCTGTGTCTCTCTTTTGTCTTTTTCTCTCTCTTCTCTTCTTCTTCTTTTTTTTTTTTCCTCTCCTCTTCCTTCTTTTCTCTCTATTTTCTCTCCTTCTCTCTCTTCTCTTCTCTCTCTCTCTCTCTCTCTCTCTCTACTTCTCTCTCTCTCTCTCTCTCTCTCTCCTCTCTCTCTCTCTCTCTCTCTCTCTCTCTCTCTCTCTCTCTCTCTCTCTCTCTCTACTTCTCTTTCTAACTTTGTTTTCTCTCTAGCTTTACATTTGAAAAGCAGCAGTAGAAACTTTCAGGCTCCCTGGGAGTAAAAGAAAAAATTAAAATTAAAAAAAAAAACAACCATTTACTCCCCGGGAGCCTGAAATTTTCTACTGCTGCACCGGACATATAGTTTTTCTTCTTTTTATATATACTATATACAGTATAGGGGATCCCCACCCCCTAATCAGTACCCAGCTGCCCCCAGCCACACCCATGCAGTACCCCACCTGGCCCCAATCACTAGCCATCACCCAGGCCCCCAGGCCAGGCCAGGCCCCCACCCTGCCAGCAGCCATCAGGCCAGGCAGGCCAGGCCACACCACCAGGCCAGGCCATTTTGTCGCCGGAAGTCAGGCCAGGCCAGGCCAGGCCATCCAGGCCAGGCCCATTTTGCCAGGGAAGGCCAGCCAGGGGCGGCCATTTTGCCGCCGGAAGCCAGGCCATTTTGAGGCAGGCCAGGCCAGGCCAGGCCAGGCCAGAAGGCCAGGCCAGGCCAGGCCAGGCCAGGCCAGGCCAGGCCAGGCCAGGCCAGGCCAGGCCAGGCCAGGCCAGGCCAGCCAGGCCAGGCCATTTTGCCAGGCCAGGCCAGGCCAGGCCAGGCCAGGCCAGGCCAGGCCAGGCCAGGCCAGGCCAGGCCAGGCCAGGCCAGGCCAGGCCAGGCCAGGCCAGGCCAGGCCAGGCCAGGCCAGGCCAGGCCAGGCCAGGGCCAGTCCAGGCCAGCCAGGGCCAGGCCAGGCCAGGCCAGGCCAGGCCAGGCCAGGCCAGGCCAGGCCAGGCCAGGCCAGGCCAGGCCAGGCCAGGCCAGGCCAGGCCAGGCCAGGCCAGCCAGGCCAGGCCAGGCCAGGCCAGGGGCCAGGCCAGGCCAGGCCAGGCCAGGCCAGGCCAGGCCAGGCCAGGCCAGGCCAGGCCAGGCCAGGCCAGGCCAGGCCAGGCCAGGCCAGGCCAGGCCAGGCCAGCCAGGCCAGGCCAGGCCAGGCCAGGCCAGGCCAGGCCAGGCCAGGCCAGGCCAGGCCAGGCCAGGCCAGGGCCAGGCCAGGCCAGGCCAGGCCAGGCCAGGCCAGGCCAGGCCAGGCCAGGCCAGGCCAGGCCAGGCCAGGCCAGGCCAGGCCAGGCCAGGCCAGGCCAGGCCAGGCCAGGCCAGGCCAGGCCAGGCCAGGCCAGGCCAGGCCAGGCCAGGCCAGGCCAGGCCAGGCCAGGCCAGGCCAGGCCAGGCCAGGCCAGGCCAGGCCAGGCCAGGCCAGGCCAGGCCAGGCCAGGCCAGGCCAGGCCAGGCCAGGCCAGGCCAGGCCAGGCCAGGCCAGGCCAGGCCAGGCCAGGCCAGGCCAGGCCAGGCCAGGCCAGGCCAGGCCAGGCCAGGCCAGGCCAGGCAGGGCCAGGCCAGGCCAGGCCAGGCCAGGCCAGGCCAGGCCAGGCCAGGCCAGGCCAGGCCAGGCCAGGCCAGGCCAGGCCAGGCCAGGCCAGGCCAGGCCAGGCCAGGCCAGGCCAGGCCAGGCCAGGCCAGGCCAGGCCAGGCCAGGCCAGGCCAGGCCAGGCCAGGCCAGGCCAGGCCAGGCCAGGCCAGGCCAGGCCAGGCCAGGCCAGGCCAGGCCAGGCCAGGCCAGGCCAGGCCAGGCCAGGCCAGGCCAGGCCAGGCCAGGCCAGGCCAGGCCAGGCCAGGCCAGGCCAGGCCAGGCCAGGCCAGGGCCAGGCCAGGCCAGGGCCAGCCAGGCCAGGCCAGGCCAGGCCAGGCCAGGCCAGGCCAGGCCAGGCCAGGCCAGGCCAGGCCAGGCCAGGCCAGGCCAGGCCAGGCCAGGCCAGGCCAGGCCAGGCCAGGCCAGGCCAGGCCAGGCCAGGCCAGGCCAGGCCAGGCCAGGCCAGGCCAGGCCAGGCCAGGCCCAGGCCAGGCCAGGCCAGGCCAGGCCAGGCCAGGCCAGGCCAGGCCAGGCCAGGCCAGGCCAGGCCAGGCCAGGCCAGGCCAGGCCAGGCCAGGCCAGGCCAGGCCAGGCCAGGCCAGGCCAGGCCAGGCCAGGCCAGGCCAGGCCAGGCCAGGCCAGGCCAGGCCAGGCCAGGCCAGGCCAGGCCAGGCCAGGCCAGGCCAGGCCAGGCCAGGCCAGGCCAGGCCAGGCCAGGCCAGGCCAGGCCAGGCCAGGCCAGGCCAGGCCAGGCCAGGCCAGGCCAGGCCAGGCCAGGCCAGGCCAGGCCAGGCCAGGCCAGGCCAGGCCAGGCCAGGCCAGGCCAGGCCAGGCCAGGCCAGGCCAGGCCAGGCCAGGCCAGGCCAGGCCAGGCCAGGCCAGGCCAGGCCAGGCCAGGCCAGGCCAGGCCAGGCCAGGCCAGGCCAGGCCAGGCCAGGCCAGGCCAGGCCAGGCCAGGCCAGGCCAGGCCAGGCCAGGCCAGGCCAGGCCAGGCCAGGCCAGGCCAGGCCAGGCCAGGCCAGGCCAGGCCAGGCCAGGCCAGGCCAGGCCAGGCCAGGCCAGGCCAGGCCAGGCCAGGCCAGGCCAGGCCAGGCCAGGCCAGGCCAGGCCAGGCCAGGCCAGGCCAGGCCAGGCCAGGCCAGGCCAGGCCAGGCCAGGCCAGGCCAGGCCAGGCCAGGCCAGGCCAGGCCAGGCCAGGCCAGGCCAGGCCAGGCCAGGCCAGGCCAGGCCAGGCCAGGCCAGGCCAGGCCAGGCCAGGCCAGGCCAGGCCAGGCCAGGCCAGGCCAGGCCAGGCCAGGCCAGGCCAGGCCAGGCCAGGCCAGGCCAGGCCAGGCCAGGCCAGGCCAGGCCAGGCCAGGCCAGGCCAGGCCAGGCCAGGCCAGGCCAGGCCAGGCCAGGCCAGGCCAGGCCAGGCCAGGCCAGGCCAGGCCAGGCCAGGCCAGGCCAGGCCAGGCCAGGCCAGGCCAGGCCAGGCCAGGCCAGGCCAGGCCAGGCCAGGCCAGGCCAGGCCAGGCCAGGCCAGGCCAGGCCAGGCCAGGCCAGGCCAGGCCAGGCCAGGCCAGGCCAGGCCAGGCCAGGCCAGGCCAGGCCAGGCCAGGCCAGGCCAGGCCAGGCCAGGCCAGGCCAGGCCAGGGCCAGGCCAGGCCAGGCCAGGCCAGGCCAGGCCAGGCCAGGCCAGGCCAGGCCAGGCCAGGCCAGGCCAGGCCAGGCCAGGCCAGGCCAGGCCAGGCCAGGCCAGGCCAGGCCAGGCCAGGCCAGGCCAGGCCAGGCCAGGCCAGGCCAGGCCAGGCCAGGCCAGGCCAGGCCAGGCCAGGCCAGGCCAGGCCAGGCCAGGCCAGGCCAGGCCAGGCCAGGCCAGGCCAGGCCAGGCCAGGCCAGGCCAGGCCAGGCCAGGCCAGGCCAGGCCAGGCCAGGCCAGGCCAGGCCAGGCCAGGCCAGGCCAGGCCAGGCCAGGCCAGGCCAGGCCAGGCCAGGCCAGGCCAGGCCAGGCCAGGCCAGGCCAGGCCAGGCCAGGCCAGGCCAGGCCAGGCCAGGCCAGGCCAGGCCAGGCCAGGCCAGGCCAGGCCAGGCCAGGCCAGGCCAGGCCAGGCCAGGCCAGGCCAGGGCCAGGCCAGGCCAGGCCAGGCCAGGCCAGGCCAGGCCAGGCCAGGCCAGGCCAGGCCAGGCCAGGCCAGGCCAGGCCAGGCCAGGCCAGGCCAGGCCAGGCCAGGCCAGGCCAGGCCAGGCCAGGCCAGGCCAGGCCAGGCCAGGCCAGGCCAGGCCAGGCCAGGCCAGGCCAGGCCAGGCCAGGCCAGGCCAGGCCAGGCCAGGCCAGGCCAGGCCAGGCCAGGCCAGGCCAGGCCAGGCCAGGCCAGGCCAGGCCAGGCCAGGCCAGGCCAGGCCAGGCCAGGCCAGGCCAGGCCAGGCCAGGCCAGGCCAGGCCAGGCCAGGCCAGGCCAGGCCAGGCCAGGCCAGGCCAGGCCAGGCCAGGCCAGGCCAGGCCAGGCCAGGCCAGGCCAGGCCAGGCCAGGCCAGGCCAGGCCAGGCCAGGCCAGGCCAGGCCAGGCCAGGCCAGGCCAGGCCAGGCCAGGCCAGGCCAGGCCAGGCCAGGCCAGGCCAGGCCAGGCCAGGCCAGGCCAGGCCAGGCCAGGCCAGGCCAGGCCAGGCCAGGCCAGGCCAGGCCAGGCCAGGCCAGGCCAGGCCAGGCCAGGCCAGGCCAGGCCAGGCCAGGCCAGCCAGGCCAGGCCAGGCCAGGCCAGGCCAGGCCAGGCCAGGCCAGGCCAGGCCAGGCCAGGCCAGGCCAGGCCAGGCCAGGCCAGGCCAGGCCAGGCCAGGCCAGGCCAGGCCAGGCCAGGCCAGGCCAGGCCAGGCCAGGCCAGGCCAGGCCAGGCCAGGGCCAGGCCAGGCCAGGCCAGGCCAGGCCAGGCCAGGCCAGGCCAGGCCAGGCCAGGCCAGGCCAGGCCAGGCCAGGCCAGGCCAGGCCAGGCCAGGCCAGGCCAGGCCAGGCCAGGCCAGGCCAGGCCAGGCCAGGCCAGGCCAGGCCAGGCCAGGCCAGGCCAGGCCAGGCCAGGCCAGGCCAGGCCAGGCCAGGCCAGGCCAGGCCAGGCCAGGCCAGGCCAGGCCAGGCCAGGCCAGGCCAGGCCAGGCCAGGCCAGGCCAGGCCAGGCCAGGCCAGGCCAGGCCAGGCCAGGCCAGGCCAGGCCAGGCCAGGCCAGGCCAGGGCCAGGCCAGGCCAGGCCAGGCCAGGCCAGGCCAGGCCAGGCCAGGCCAGGCCAGGCCAGGCCAGGCCAGGCCAGGCCAGGCCAGGCCAGGCCAGGCCAGGCCAGGCCAGGCCAGGCCAGGCCAGGCCAGGCCAGGCCAGGCCAGGCCAGGCCAGGCCAGGCCAGGCCAGGCCAGGCCAGGCCAGGCCAGGCCAGGCCAGGCCAGGCCAGGCCAGGCCAGGCCAGGCCAGGCCAGGCCAGGCCAGGCCAGGCCAGGCCAGGCCAGGCCAGGGCCAGGCCAGGCCAGGCCAGGCCAGGCCAGGCCAGGCCAGGCCAGGCCAGGCCAGGCCAGGCCAGGCCAGGCCAGGCCAGGCCAGGCCAGGCCAGGCCAGGCCAGGCCAGGCCAGGCCAGGCCAGGGCCAGGCCAGGCCAGGCCAGGCCAGGCCAGGCCAGGGCCAGGCCAGGCCAGGCCAGGCCAGGCCAGGCCAGGCCAGGCCAGGCCAGGCCAGGCCAGGCCAGGCCAGGCCAGGCCAGGCCAGGCCAGGCCAGGCCAGGCCAGGCCAGGCCAGGCCAGGCCAGGCCAGGCCAGGCCAGGCCAGGCCAGGCCAGGCCAGGCCAGGCCAGGCCAGGCCAGGCCAGCCAGGCCAGGCCAGGCCAGGCCAGGCCAGGCCAGGCCAGGCCAGGCCAGGCCAGGCCAGGCCAGGCCAGGCCAGGCCAGGCCAGGCCAGGCCAGGCCAGGCCAGGCCAGGCCAGGCCAGGCCAGGCCAGGCCAGGCCAGGCCAGGCCAGGCCAGGCCAGGCCAGGCCAGGCCAGGCCAGCCAGGCCAGGCCAGGCCAGGCCAGGCCAGGCCAGGCCAGGCCAGGCCAGGCCAGGCCAGGCCAGGCCAGGCCAGGGCCAGGCCAGGCCAGGCCAGGCCAGGCCAGGCCAGGCCAGGCCAGGCCAGGCCAGGGCCAGGCCAGGCCAGGCCAGGCCAGGCCAGGCCAGGCCAGGCCAGGCCAGGCCAGGCCAGGCCAGGCCAGGCCAGGCCAGGCCAGGCCAGGCCAGGCCAGGCCAGGCCAGGCCAGGCCAGGCCAGGCCAGGCCAGGCCAGGCCAGGCCAGGCCAGGCCAGGCCAGGCCAGCCAGGCCAGGCCAGGCCAGGCCAGGCCAGGCCAGGCCAGGCCAGGCCAGGCCAGGCCAGGCCAGGCCAGGCCAGGCCAGGCCAGGCCAGGCCAGGCCAGGCCAGGCCAGGCCAGGCCAGGCCAGGCCAGGCCAGGCCAGGCCAGGCCAGGCCAGGCCAGGCCAGGCCAGGCCAGGCCAGGCCAGGCCAGGCCAGGCCAGGCCAGGCCAGGCCAGGCCAGGCCCAGGCCAGGCCAGGCCAGGCCAGGCCAGGCCAGGCCAGGCCAGGCCAGGCCAGGCCAGGCCAGGCCAGGCCAGGCCAGGCCAGGCCAGGCCAGGCCAGGCCAGGCCAGGCCAGGCCAGGCCAGGCCAGGCCAGGCCAGGCCAGGCCAGGCCAGGCCAGGCCAGGCCAGGCCAGGCCAGGCCAGGCCAGGCCAGGCCAGGCCAGGCCAGGCCAGGCCAGGCCAGGCCAGGCCAGGCCAGGCCAGGCCAGGCCAGGCCAGGCCAGGCCAGGCCAGGCCAGGCCAGGCCAGGCCAGGCCAGGCCAGGCCAGGCCAGGCCAGGCCAGGCCAGGCCAGGCCAGGCCAGGCCAGGCCAGGCCAGGCCAGGCCAGGCCAGGCCAGGCCAGGCCAGGCCAGGCCAGGCCAGGCCAGGCCAGGCCAGGCCAGGCCAGGCCAGGCCAGGCCAGGCCAGGCCAGGCCAGGCCAGGCCAGGCCAGGCCAGGCCAGGCCAGGCCAGGCCAGGCCAGGCCAGGCCAGGCCAGGCCAGGCCAGGCCAGGCCAGGCCAGGCCAGGCCAGGCCAGGCCAGGGCCAGGCCAGGCCAGGCCAGGCCAGGCCAGGCCAGGCCAGGCCAGGCCAGGCCAGGCCAGGCCAGGCCAGGCCAGGCCAGGCCAGGCCAGGCCAGGCCAGGCCAGGCCAGGCCAGGCCAGGGCCAGGCCAGGCCAGGCCAGGCCAGGCCAGGCAGGCCAGGCCAGGCCAGGCCAGGCCAGGCCAGGCCAGGCCAGGCCAGGCCAGGCCAGGCCAGGCCAGGCCAGGCCAGGCCAGGCCAGGCCAGGCCAGGCCAGGCCAGGCCAGGCCAGGCCAGGCCAGGCCAGGCCAGGCCAGGCCAGGCCAGGCCAGGCCAGGCCAGGCCAGGCCAGGCCAGGCCAGGCCAGGGCCAGGCCAGGCCAGGCCAGGCCAGGCCAGGCCAGGCCAGGCCAGGCCCAGGCCAGGCCACCAGGCCAGGCCAGGCCAGGCCAGGCCAGGCCAGGCCAGGCCAGGCCAGGCCAGGCCAGGCCAGGCCAGGCCAGGCCAGGCCAGGCCAGGCCAGGCCAGGCCAGGCCAGGCCAGGCCAGGCCAGGCCAGGCCAGGGCCAGGCCAGGCCAGGCCAGGCCAGGCCAGGCCAGGCCAGGCCAGGCCAGGCCAGGCCAGGCCAGGGCCAGGCCAGGCCAGGCCAGGCCAGGCCAGGCCAGGCCAGGCCAGGCCAGGCCAGGCCAGGCCAGGCCAGGCCAGGCCAGGCCAGGCCAGGCCAGGCCAGCCAGGCCAGGCCAGGCCAGGCCAGGCCAGGCCAGGCCAGGCCAGGCCAGGCCAGGCCAGGCCAGGCCAGGCCAGGCCAGGCCAGGCCAGGCCAGGCCAGGCCAGGCCAGGCCAGGCCAGGCCAGGCCAGGGCCAGGCCAGGCCAGGCCAGGCCAGGCCAGGCCAGGCCAGGCCAGGCCAGGCCAGGCCAGGCCAGGCCAGGCCAGGCCAGGCCAGGCCAGGCCAGGCCAGGCCAGGCCAGGCCAGGCCAGGCCAGGCCAGGCCAGGGCCAGGCCAGGCCAGGCCAGGCCAGGCCAGGCCAGGCCAGGCCAGGCCAGGCCAGGCCAGGCCAGGCCAGGCCAGGCCAGGCCAGGCCAGGCCAGGCCAGGCCAGGCCAGGCCAGGCCAGGCCAGGCCAGGCCAGGCCAGGCCAGGCCAGGCCAGGCCAGGCCAGGCCAGGCCAGGCCAGGCCAGGCCAGGCCAGGCCAGGCCAGGCCAGGCCAGGCCAGGCCAGGCCAGGCCAGGCCAGGCCAGGCCAGGCCAGGCCAGGCCAGGCCAGGCCAGGCCAGGCCAGGCCAGGCCAGGCCAGGCCAGGCCAGGCCAGGCCAGGCCAGGCCAGGCCAGGCCAGGCCAGGCCAGGCCAGGCCAGGCCAGGCCAGGCCAGGCCAGGCCAGGCCAGGCCAGGCCAGGCCAGGCCAGGCCAGGCCAGGCCAGCCAGGCCAGGCCAGGCCAGGCCAGGCCAGGCCAGGCCAGGCCAGGCCAGGCCAGGCCAGGCCAGGCCAGGCCAGGCCAGGCCAGGCCAGGCCAGGCCAGGCCAGGCCAGGCCAGGCCAGGCCAGGCCAGGCCAGGCCAGGCCAGGCCAGGCCAGGCCAGGCCAGGCCAGGCCAGGCCAGGCCAGGCCAGGCCAGGCCAGGCCAGGGCCAGGCCAGGCCAGGCCAGGCCAGGCCAGGCCAGGCCAGGCCAGGCCAGGCCAGGCCAGGCCAGGCCAGGCCAGGCCAGGCCAGGCCAGGCCAGGCCAGGCCAGGCCAGGCCAGGCCAGGCCAGGCCAGGCCAGGCCAGGCCAGGCCAGGCCAGGCCAGGCCAGGCCAGGCCAGGCCAGGCCAGGCCAGGCCAGGCCAGGCCAGGCCAGGCCAGGCCAGGCCAGGCCAGGCCAGGCCAGGCCAGGCCAGGCCAGGCCAGGCCAGGCCAGGCCAGGCCAGGCCAGGCCAGGCCAGGCCAGGCCAGGCCAGGCCAGGCCAGGCCAGGCCAGGCCAGGCCAGGCCAGGCCAGGCCAGGCCAGGCCAGGCCAGGCCAGGCCAGGCCAGGCCAGGCCAGGCCAGGCCAGGCCAGGCCAGGCCAGGCCAGGCCAGGCCAGGCCAGGCCAGGCCAGGCCAGGCCAGGCCAGGCCAGGCCAGGCCAGGCCAGGCCAGGCCAGGCCAGGCCAGGCCAGGCCAGGCCAGGCCAGGCCAGGCCAGGCCAGGCCAGGCCAGGCCAGGCCAGGCCAGGCCAGGCCAGGCCAGGCCAGGCCAGGCCAGGCCAGGCCAGGCCAGGCCAGGCCAGGCCAGGCCAGGCCAGGCCAGGCCAGGCCAGGCCAGGCCAGGCCAGGCCAGGCCAGGCCAGGCCAGGCCAGGCCAGGCCAGGCCAGGCCAGGCCAGGCCAGGCCAGGCCAGGCCAGGCCAGGCCAGGCCAGGCCAGGCCAGGCCAGGCCAGGCCAGGCCAGGCCAGGCCAGGCCAGCCAGGCCA
>JALJVW010000521.1:0-21531 GCA_024865655.1 Emberiza elegans | reverse complement strand
AAAAAAAGTTTGTGCTTTGGGATTGCAGCTGTGGTCTTGACCAGTGTAGCCGCCTGGCAACGAATGACTCATTAGTTTGACCAGATCCTCAAAGTCAGTAAGAGTTACCACAAGTATATGCATTCAAAGTCACAACCACGAAGAGGAGCAGAAGGCGAGTCCTAGCCTTTTTTATTAGGTGGAGATGATCTCCATTGTGGAATTATTTTAAACAAAAGCTTGGGTCAGCATGATAGAAAAGAAAAAAAACCATTCTAGTATCAGCAAAGGATCTCCAGTGCCCAGATCTTCTCTCCTTTAAAAAATTTGTGTATTTAGGAATCCCTAAAAGGGTTCCATTTCCCCAGTTCCACAGTGCTGGAAGCCACCCTTCAGCCTGGGGGTCATACAATCTGATGAGCTTTGCATTAGGGCAGGGGATGCTCAGCCTGGAAAGGGACAATAGGAGCCCCCACTGTGGCTGTGCAGGACTGGAGGTCCAATTCCTTAAGGTTCCCCAGAGTGGGTTGAACAAGGAGCTGGTGACAGGACAAGGGGTTGTAATTCTACTGCAGGAGGTTGATTGAAGCTGGAACTAAACAGGCTGTGTTTTACTCTCAGGTTTTGGAGGCACTGGCCCGTGATCTGCTGGGGCTGGCCGTTGGTCTTTCTCGGATCTGGACTCCCAAGGTCTGGGGAAATGCTCCAGCTTGGAGCTAGTTTGTCTTCAGGGTCCCTTCCAGGCCCAACCATTCAAGGGATCTGATTAGTCCTTTATGTTGTCCCTGGAGTTTTTTGCCTGTGTCATCCACGCGATATCATCCATAAATGCCAGCATTATGGAAAAGGCCCAATTCAACCACTGGCCAAGATGTCCAGCCACATTCCACTGCTCCTCCTCGCTCCTGTCGCCCTTCTTGTCACCTGCCCCTACTGCCCCATCAGTCCTTTTAGCTACCTGGTGCTTGGATCTTGTCATCATCGCTGCAGAATGCTCCCTTTTCCCAGTGAAGAAACGGTCATATTCCATGGAAGTGGACACCTCCAACTGCCTGGGGGGCTGCAGGAGGATGGTGTGGGACCCCGTTCTGAAGTTTGGTGCCTCCATCAGGCTGTCATGGACAGAGGACGAAGAGATGGAGGAAGGAGGCCATGATTTTGGAAATGGAGAAGAAGGACTGGAGCAGGACATCTTCCTACTGGTGTACGGATGTGGAAGGAGGACTGTGGACATGGAAGGGTCCCCTGAGAGGAAGAGATGGAGGTGGATGAGGATGGGAAGAGAGGAGATGGACATTGATGGAAGATGAGGAAATACTGATTTTGGGATGAAGACCAATGCCAACAGCAGGACAGGTATGTGGTCCCCACAGGCAGAGTGGGTCCCCTGCTGCCAGGCTGGGCCTTGGTCCCTGCTCAGGGACATGGCACCCAGTTGGAGTCTGGTGGCCATCCACAGCCTGTCCTAGCTCCCTTTGGGCCCTCAAGCTCCATCCCAGACCCAGCCAGGCTCAGCTCTGGTAGCAGGTCCCACTGCCTGCAGTGTGTGCCAGCCTGAGGGCACATGGAAGAGCCCTCTGTGCCTGACTGCAGTGACCATGGACACTTTCTTTTCTTGCAGGACTGATGGACATTCAGGACAGAGATGCCACCCTTTGTATATAGTTTTTTGGTTTGTTTTCTTCAAAAATAGATAGGATTTAGGATGTTTTCACAATTACATTTCATATATTTTTTGCTAGATAGGTTCTTATGTATATCTGTTCTATGGATTGTTGTTGTTACAAATGTTCTTACAATGTAAAAGTGTTCTGTATAGTTCTTCTGTAAATAAACAAATTTCTTTTCCACACACCAGTTCTCTTTTCATTTGCTTTGGGCACAGGCAGCATTTTGCAAAGTTGTGGTTTCCACTTGCTCCCAGGTTCCCAGGAATGGAGGTGACAGCAGCCACCACCTCCCTGACACTGAGGTTCATGTCACAACTTTCTGTGCACAAATAAAATGTCCCTGTGTCACAGCTCCATGGGAGTTTGTTGGCTCCTTCCAGCACCAGCCCCAGTGCACAGGGAATTTCAGGATACAGAAGGAATCAGCCATTCACAGAGAAAAACATCCCATGAATGGCCCAGATCCCACAACACTGCAGACCCTGGTAACGGGGGACTCTGCATTTACCGGATTGGCCTCTATGCTTAAAATTCCTCTCACTAAACTCCTCCCAGTTTCCCTCTTGCTCAGCTTCTCAAGATTTGGATAAAACAGCATTAGGAGCAGGAATAGATGAGGAGAACCCCAGGGCTCGACAAAATTTCTCTTTTCAGGCCTGACAATTCCAGCCAAGGAGAGAGGAAAAGCCTGCATGAAAGAGGTGTGAAATCAAACCAAATCAATTTTAGGTATAATGAGAGAAGCTGAAAAGATTTTCCTAGTTCAAACAAGATTACAGCTCCAGGCACAGGAGGGATGTGTCATTTTCCTGTAACAACTCTGTGATGCAAATGGCATCTCAAATCCTTCTTCCCCAGTTCTGGGACCTGTTCAATATGAAAACATGGTGCTGAATTTTAAACAAAGTGGGTTTCAGAGAGGTGGTTTGCAGAAATAAAATTGGGGAGTCTACCCCCAACCACCCAGGGGAAACACTTGCCAGCGATAGCCCCCGCCGAGAGCCATGGGCCTCACTCCACCGCTGCAGGTGATGCGAACCCAGCTGCTGCCCTGTCAGGTAGCGCCCGGCCATCCCTGGGGAACACAGAGCATGTCCTGCCACAGAGCCACCGCTGCCAAGTCACTGCTTCCTGAGGCCACACGCCCTGCTGGCCAGGCCAGCTCAGCCCGGCCCCTGACGCTGCCGCCCAGGCACGGCTGCCAGAGGGCGGCACTTTCAAACCAGATGAGCTCAGGCAGCTTGTGCAACACACAATTTCCCGACCAGACATTCTGCGGGCTGCAAACTGATACTCTCATCTCTAGGGATCAGCATTTGGGACTCACTGATAACCTGAGGGCACTTCTCAGAGTGGCCCTTTCCTCCAGCTCTCCCCAGGCACAGGTGCTCGGCTGCTTAACCTTCTGTCCTCTGATAGCTTCAGTGGCGGCATGGGATTGAATCCTGGTTTTGATGCGGGCCCTCCTGGGCTGTCTCAGATTTTTGCCCACAGGGCACTGAGGTCTGGCAGCAGCATTAGGCGTGGTATCCCTGACGGGTGGAGGGCCCGTCACAACGGTTCATCCAAAAGCAGCAAATCAGCTGATTCCACTGGTAATCACACTGCTCCATGGGGCCAGTGGGCCAGCTTCAGAGCTCCACCAGCCCAGTGCACAGGGAGCTGGAGATACAGAGGCTCCAGCCCCTGCCTGAAAAACCACAGTTTGCAGCCCCACAGACTGAACGCCGCCGTGGGAAGGGGCTTCTCCAGGCATGGGCTGGGGATTCCAGCCTGTACTTACCAAGCACTCGGCAAATTTCCACATCTGATCCGTCTTCAGCAGCTGTCAAGATCCTTCCTCTTCAGGAACCTTTACTGCAGGAAGCAGGAATTCCCGAGAGGCCTGCAGAGCAGCAGAGACCCAGAGATGGCTTTTTCAGCCCTGGCACAGGAGCATCTCCGAAGCCAAGGCCAGGAGGAGGCTGGAGCCGTCCGGTGCAGGCTGGGGAGACAGCCCCGCCCGCCCTCCCCCTCAGCCATTTCAATGTTCGAACCCGCTGGGGCGCTCCGGGCACAGGGCGGCCTTCCAGAAGCCCTGCGGGAGCTGCCCTGGGCTGCCCTGCGCTCATCCACACCGAGGAGCATGGGCCAGTGTCGGCTCAGCACCAAGGACTGTTTTACTTTGCGGGGTTAAAGCTGCAGAAGCTTACAGGGACAGAAGTTCATAGTAGCACAGGAATGCTGGTATTACCTGGTGTCTCCTGTAGGCACGGAATGAACATTTGGGCTTTCAAGTTAAGGTAATCACTAGACTGTGAGAACAATGATACCCGAGATGATCTGCTGAGTACATGTAGTGGATATTTGAGCAGGAAATTTTTCTAGGGAAAAAAATACTTTTGAGGAAAAGTCTGAGTAATTTCTAGAGGGCACATTGAGATCATTTAGTGACAAAACCTGACGTAAATGTTAGCGGAAAGAAAGAACATTTGGGGGGTAAAATCTCAGGTTCTCTGACTTCCCACTGTTATAACAAGAAGCTTGACTAGGCCAATATTTAGGCAGCAGTCAATTTATGAATTATTTTGGTAAAGTATGCGCAATACAGCACTGGGTACAGTGGGGGAAGTTTTCCCTCGAACTGCACACTGATAGTGTAGGCTTACAGGTATTTCTAGGGGTACTCATCAGCTTTCTCAGCAATTTCTATTCCCAATTTTTACTCATCAGCATTTTCCCTTCTCAATTTTTACATCATAATTCTATACAGTATTCCGATTTAGTTTTTCTCACGATGTATCCCAGAAAAGGAGTATCCCAGGTTTTGGGTGGTCCAATTCCCGAACGAAGAAAGAAGTCTCCCAGCTGGTGGCGTCCAGATTCCAGACATGGCTTTTACCTTTTGATTGCAAGGCCATCTCATAACAGTGATGGGCAGCTTCCCTTGGTTGAAACTATTAGTCCTAGAGTTGATGTTCATATTCCTCTCTCAAGCTGCTTTTCACTGTTTTGTCCAGGCGTGAGATAAGCCTGTTTCCTTTTTATATATTCTAAAGCTATCGTTTCAAAGATCCTTACTACAAGCAATATTCTAAAATTGTACTTCAAAAGGTTATCACTGCAGAACTCTTTAAGGCTTAGCTACAAGCAGAAAGTTCCTGTCCAAAAGCACCATCCTCAAAGCTTTAATCCAAATGCTGCTAAATCAACTTAAGACTTATAAAGTTAATTGCTTCAAACAAAGGATAGGTTCAAAGGCCTTCTTCCATGGTTTACTTTCCTCTGTTATTATTAGAATTCATCTTGATAAGTGTCCCATGGTTGGTTTCCACACATATCACAATTAAAATACACACGTTGCCTGTATGTACCTGACATGAAACACAGCTTTGTATTTCACAAAAGGAGAGAAAGGAGAGCGATTTAGAAAGATGCATCACCAATTGCCTAAATTGTTTATCATCTTGCAGATCTGCACTTGCTGGGAGCCCTGTTTTGCACCAGAGACCTGGGGAAGCATTCCCAGCAATTGGGAAAATCCTAGGTCATCCATTCCCCAAAAGATGAGGTCTCCTAATTTGCCCCAAAAGTGGGTCCAGCTTATATAGGCCAAAAGAGCAAGTCCTTCTCCAGCTCTGTGTGGTTTTTTTTTGGGCCTGTTGAAGCATTAAGGATAAATCATCTTGCCCTGGTCAGAAGCTGCAGGCTGAGGGGGCTCTGGGAGGGTGAGCAGAGCAGCAGGGATGCAGAGAGCAATTTGTGGGGTGGACACTGAGGCGACACAAATCATGACAGAATGTGCCAGATCAAATATCAGCTCCACAGAAGCTGAGGGCAGGGAGCAGAGATGGGAGAGAACTGGGGCTGATTTCCACCATCACAGGGAGGGAGCAGCTCAGTAAAAATCCTGAGTGAGCCTTCTCTGCTCTGTTTTGTTTCCTGGAGCATGTCCAGGCATGGGGGGCAAAGGGTGGCACTGGTGCCAGGGTGTGAGCTGGGGATGGAGGGAGCTGCTCAAGGTGAACATCACTGTCTGCATCCTAATCAGCTGGAGCTGCACATATCAAAAGCAGGAGGCTCCAAGAGGCAGAGAGCTCCTGGAAACAAAGCTCAGGGTTTCTCAGGGCTGCAGGTTTTGCTCTGGTCCCTCTGCCCCTGGTGTCTGCAGCCCCCTTTTTGGGTTGGGGTTTGCTGCAAGCAGCTGGTGCTGAGCCCCAGCCCTTGCCCTGCAGCCTTGCTGAGGCTGGGTGGAAAAGGGCAAGATGCAAAACCAACAGGTCTGCAGCTCACCCCGAGGCTCAGCCAGGGCAGAATCTGTTCTTGTGAGGAGCAGGTCCTTAAAGCCCCGAGGGTGCGTCTGCCCACCACAATGAGCCACCCTCTCCTCTCCAGCCCGTGTATTCCCCTTGCCAGAGGGCCTAGGGAGCACAAAGGAGAGGGAAGAGAAGTGCTGAGCTGATATCCAGGTGTTCTCCCTCATGCCAGGGAACGGGAGAGCAGAGCAAAGCAATTCCTGTTGTGACAAAGGGGAGCAGGATGCAGAGCTGGATGCAGAGCTGAGCACCACCCTGTGGGAGATGCTCCATTAGGAAATTGCCTCTGTGGCAGAGTGCAAGAAAGTGGCCCAGCAGGGAGCTAATGTCCTCCATGGAATGCACAGGTTTATCTGCAGCAGATTTGTGCTGTGGGGAGGAGACTGAGGTGCCTCCTGAAGCCTGAGAGTTTAATTTTTTTTTTTTCTGTGCAGATGAAGAGAAAGAACACTCTCAGCTCTGGAGGAAAAAGAAAGAGAGGTTAATCCACAGAGAAGTGATTGATTGATTTTTGTGTGTACTGAACATTCTGGAAATGTTTGGGAACATTGCTTGGTTGGGACAATGGCTGTTGGCTCTCAGCATGTAGAGAAAGTGCTGTAGAAGCAATGAATTGGGTGCAAATTAATTTCACCCCTTTTCAAGAGTGCAAAATCAGCTTTAAAATTCTGTTGGAAGATGGGTTGAAGGAAGTGCTGGGGCAGCCACCTGAGTGTGAGAGGGAAGGTGGCTCTGCCATCACCTCCAGAGGTGGTGAGGAAGGAGGCAGAGGACAGGGATCTGTGCACTGAGGGATTTTGCAGGGCCAGGCAGAGCAATTGTACCTGGACTCTGAATTCATGCTGGGAGGAGGGGGGCCAGTGGGGCTGGAGGGATGTGGGGGGAAGGAGCTGAAGATTTGCTCTGCACACCCTGAGTTCAGTGCTGGGAACACAGGAGCGTGCAGGGAGGCAGCTTTGTCCTCCATGGATGCTGGATGGGGCTTGGAGGTGGGTGGATTGTTGCTTGTTTCTCCCACTGGTCAATGACAAAAATACAACCTTTAATTTTTCCTGTTTACAGTAAGTTGCTCACCATTGCTCAAAATTTTTTATTCCTTGAGTTCTAATGCCAGTAAAAGGGGTTAGAGGCATGATGATGAATTGCCTCTGGCTCCAGCCCTCCTGGAAGGCTGGACTGCAACAGGCTTGACCTTTGGGAAGCCTGAGCCAGCCCAGCCAGGTCTGTGGGGCTCAGGGGAAACTGCAGCTCCCAGGAGACCTTTGCCACCACAGTCTTGGGTGACGGCATCATTTCCTAAAGCCTGAGCTGACAATGCTTATTTTTGTGGGAGCTGATCAAACAGTGATATCACTTCTTTTTTTAATCCCCTCTGCTGACCTGGAGGGCAAAGTGGATCCACCTCACAGGCCCAGCTCATCCCCCCTGTGCTTTGCCACGGTTATGCCAAGTGCAGAATTCAGGAAAGGAAAACTTGGTCACCCTGAGATGCTCCTCTGGAGTTCAGGGCACTGGAGGCTGCTGTAATTCTCCTTAGGAAATCCCAGAGCTTAAACCAGCAGCTGCCTGGTTATGTTGGATTTATTATGCAAAAGCAAAATGCTTTTGCTCGTTCATCCCATCACAAAGGAAAGGCACCAGTATTTTCCTTCTACTGCTTTTGGTTGTGTAAGTTTGTCTGAGCTGTCTTTCTAAGAACTTGTGATTGATTTCTGGGCCAGGAAAAGCCTCACTCAGGCTTGTGTGGGGACCTTAAGGTATTTCCAACAATGTTTCCATCAGTGCTCACCTCCAAAAGATTCCCTTGGCTTTCAGGGTCAAAAATAGGATAATTTGGTTTTGCTTTCTGAAGCTGCTTTCAGACTTGTGATACAAGCCCAGCTTAGAGCTCCAAGGCAGGTAAAAATATAGATTTTACAGTCTGAATTGTGGTTCCCCTGTCTGCTTCTCTTGCAAACCTGGCCAGGTCACCATGTGTCCCAGCAGAGTTCAGAACACCAGTGGTAATGTTCTGCCAAGCATCCAAGTCATTTATCAAGAGCTGAAGAAGCTCAGGGAGGGCACAGAACAGAGAAGGGAAGTCGGGGGTTTGCAGTTCTGAATCAAATTGGCAAAAGAGCTTTTTAAGTAAAATCAACCCTGTAATATTTTAACATGTATCAGGCTGAAAATAGTGCAGCAGTTTATGGGTAGAAGTGTTACCCTCAAATGAACTTGCACTCTGTTCATAACATCATTTTTGTCTGCCATTTTTGGCCGTGTTTCTGCTAAGGCCATTAGTAGAGTAAATGATAGATGAGCTGTAGTTTTAAAATGATACCTATTTGAGCTCTTCTTCTGCCCATGAGAGGAATATCCTGGAGCTGAAATGTTGGATCCAGTCACAGAGCCACTGTTGAGCTTCCATTTCTGCAGACACTGCACGTCCCCCCGGATAGGTGATCACAGCTGGCTCTGCATCATTTCCCAAGTGTGAAAAGGAGATGATTGCCATTAGAGAAAGGTGACTCTTCCTTCAGGGGCAGGCAGTTCTTGTGGTAAAAGTAATATTGAAATGACAAAAAAATCTTTTAGGGTTTGACTTGTGACTTTACTCCTTTCTCTAGAAAGATCCATTGTGATATTCTGATTTCTGATTCAAACCCTAGCTCCTCACCAGTTTTTGGCTGGCCATTTTGCCTGCTCTGATTTGACAGCTCACATTAGCCATGCTCTCTGGCTATGAGCCCATGTCAAATAACTATCAACTTGCACCTGCACCTTTCATTTACTGGCTAAAGCTCTCAAGCAATAATTCTAACAATGAAGCCATAGGTAGTGAAACCCTAAGCTGACCTTATTGAAGTAATTTTTCAAGAAACACCATCTGATAGCCTCAGGCTTTCATGGTGCTCTCTGGCAGTGTGAAAAGGAATGATTCTCCTGCCCATGGAACTGCTGTGGAGGGACCATTTGTGGTGTTGTAGGAGATGGGCCTGAACTGTGTGTTGATAAACCTGTGGGAGGTTGAAAGGTGAGGATGGCCAATCTCATTATATAAGAAAATACAGCATCTCCTTTCAAAATCAGCAGAGTCTGCTTTGGTAAAGTTCAGTGTCTGACCCATCATGGTCAGTGGGAACTCTAACCATTGCTCATTCCTGCCTTTCAGATTCACCAAGATGAAGACAGCCACCAACATTTACATCTTGAACCTCGCCCTGGCTGACACC
This sequence comes from Emberiza elegans, assembly GCA_024865655.1. NCBI lineage: Eukaryota > Metazoa > Chordata > Aves > Passeriformes > Fringillidae > Emberiza > Emberiza elegans. The sequence goes on along the minus strand of JALJVW010000521.1, from coordinate 12,375 downwards.
TTGTGCCTGATGACCTTGCCCTTCCAGGAACAGACACGTTCCTGGGCTTCTGGCCCTTTGGCAATGTCCTGTGCAAGACTGCCATCTCCATTGACTACTACAACATGTTCACCAGCACCTTCACGCTGACCATGATGAGCGTGGACCGCTGCATCGCCATCTGCCACCCCATCAAAGCCCTGGACATCCGCACCCCCACAAGGCCAAGGTGGTCAATGTTTGCATCTGGGCACTGGCTTCTGTCTTTGGCATCAGAGCCATGGTGATGGGATCTGCAGAGAACGAGAACAACGGTCAGTAAAACTGCACCCAGTGGGAGGACACAAGAGAGCCCAGGAGAGGGGGGCACTTTCATCTGTGGGGTGAGGTCTGTGCTGTAAAATCATCTTAACTCTGCTCCTGCCTCTCTGTAATCACTGCTGCTTTTCTAGTGTTAAAAAATGGAATTATGTGAGGAATTGAGCATTAAACATAGAATTATGTTAAGTTGGGAAAGCCCTCTGAGATCATCAGGTCCAACCATTAACCTAACTAACCAAACTAATCTGAATGTGCAGATGCTTTTCTGCTTGATCTGCATTTGCTGATCTTCCTTTCCTTTTGTTTCTTTCTTTTTTGTCTTTCCCTTCTTGGACTAGGGATGTTTGATCTGTCTTCTCCTTTATGATCCACAGCACCTCCCTTCCGGACTACCCTCATGGTTTTTCTGCATCTCTTTCAGGACGGGATGATCTCTGTGTTGATCATCACCATTTACTAGATCTTTCCCTCAGGCTCCAAGGAGGACCTCGGGAGACTCCCTTCCATCCCCTCCCAAACCATTCCTATTGCTGCAAGAGTGGGCTGTGAACAGGATTTTCCTCTCAAGGCCCTTTCCAGTTCAGCCACAGGAAGACCAAATTTCCAAGAATCCTGTTTTGCCAAGAGGTTGGAACTAGAAACTAGAGGATCTTTGGGGTCCCTCCCACCCAAACCATTCTATGACTGTGAGATTCTGTGAATCCCAGCAGGTGTTGGAGAAGGATCCCAGCTGGGGAAGGATATTATGTGCACTTTCTAACCCAAGGACAGCTCAGGGGTTGCTGAACCATAAACCTTGAGATGGAAGAAGGGGCTGTCTGTGTCCCCAGCACTGTGAAGAGCTGGCATCACTCCTTCCTGCATCCAGACAGGATCTCTGCACTGAGGGAGAGAGAGCAAAGTCAATTTACATGGTTCAGCAGCATCATTGTTGCCAAGATACAAAACCATGTTGCTCTATTTATTGATTATTTCATTCTGTCATGCAATCTATCCAGGCCTCAGAGTGCTGAAAGCAGGAACAAAGGGAGTTTGTGAGCCATGGGCCTCTTTGATTTAACAGCACCCAATCTAATAGCAATCCCTTTGCTTGAAAAAAAATCCTAAAATTCCCCTTTCAAAAGGAGCTGTGACCTTGGTACTTCTGCTGCCACATTTTGAGCAAGGGTGTCATGAATCCCAGTCTAAACAGGCAATAGGGCAAGTGCATGCAGCCACTGTGGGCCACTCAAAACAGGCAGGCAGCAGCTCAGACATGACAAGAAGGGTTCCAAAAAAACCCTGTGCCAAACATCCATCAGCATCACACAGCACATGCTCTAATTTCTTACAGTCATCTCTGTTCCTCACACAGCACCAGGACTTTTGGCTTAAGGGCTGCTCTTCCCACCTTCCATTTCCTAGAACCACAGAATCATAGATTGGTTTGGCTGGCACAGAATCTTAAAGGATGTTTCATTCCAACCCCTGCCATGGGCAGGGACACCTTCCACTAGACCAGGTGTTTTCAACCTGGCCTTGAACATTTCCAGGGATGGAGCAGCCACAGCTTCTCTGAGCAACCTGTGCCAGGGCCTCACCACCCTCACAGGGGAGAATTTCTTCCCAATATCCAATCTAACCTGACATCTGGCAGGTTGAAGCCATTGCCCCTTGTCCTGTCAAGCCAGACCCTTGTCCAAAGCCCCTCTCCAGCCCTCTGGAGCCCCTTTAGGCACTGGAAGGGGCTCTGAGCTCTCCCCAGAGCCTTCTCCAGGCTGAACACCCCTGCTCTCAGCCTCTCTCTGGAGCTGAGATGCTCCAGCCCTTTTGTGATTTTTGTGGCCTCCTCTGGACTTGCTCCAACAGGTTCCCTTGTCCCTTCTCTCCCTCCTTCAGCCTCCCCCACCTCACAAGCAGTCCTCACCACGGAGATGGGACAACTTTCCTCCCTACATCTGTTGCTGCTGGATTCTACCCTCCATCCCTCCCATCTCAGCTCCGTGGTTCTCCTCAGCAGAGGAGAAGGCTTGTGGGTATGTTCTGGTCCTTCAGACTGCCCTGGGCAGGGGCTGGGGGTGAAAATCAGGGCTGGGAATAACCAACAGATTCTGCAAAGTCACAGCAGTGAGCTCTGCTGCCACAGAGATGCACAGGCCACGAATGCACACTCAGGGCTGCAGCCTGGGATGTGTGCTGAAGGAGATTCTCCTGTTGAAGGAGGGAGAAATTTGCTTTTGCATAAATATCCACAAAAATAGCTGAGGGGAAGCACAGCAAAATGAGTGGGAAAGCAAGCTGGACTTTTTCTGGCAGAGGCTGCTTTGCTGCCAGTCTGAGTCTCTTTTTTTGCAGATATCAAAGGCTGCACCCACACCAGCTGCTGCTGGAGATCCTTTGCATTTAAAAAAGGAGCTCTAGCTATGGAGAGTAGCCACCTTCCTATAAAGCATTGCAGGGTGAGAGGCCATTCTCTGGACACACATTGTTGTAAAGCCACAATGATATTCCAGAGTATCCAGAGAGAGATGGGAGCCAGTGACAGCTCTTTAAATAGTTAACAAACCTCCCTGGAGGAAAAAAAAAAAAAATATGAAAAGATAATTTTAAAAAGAAAGACGTATTTACAATCTAACTTCTCAAGAAAAACTTGTGAAAACAGACCTGAGTAGCAACTGCTCAGCCTCAGGCAGAGTCTTCACCAGGGCAAGTCTCGAGCTTTGGAGCAGGGGCACCACAAGGGCCCCCACACAGCTTTGGTCTTTCTTAGTCAGGGTTTCTCCCACCTGCTGAATTGTCCCCAGCCCTGGGGACAATTTGGAGCAGGGGAAAAGGCTTTAATGGCTGCTGGGCTGTGGGTTTGAGGAGAGGGATTTCAGCTGAATTCTCACCCAAAACAAACACCCCCTCTGACCTGCAGCTCTGTCAAGGGTAACCCAGCATGTCCCCAGCTCAGCTCTTCCCAAGGCATAAAACCATAAACCACAGAACATCCAGAGCTGGAAGGGACCCACAGGGATCAGAGCTCCTGCCCTTGCAGAGAACAACACCAAGAACCCCACCATGTGCCTGAGGGTGTTGTCCATCCAAACCTCAGTGAAAGTGTAAATTCTGCTCCTTATTTTTGTTAGAAGTTGTAATTGATGGAGGGGCGAGTGTTGTTGGCTGAGGGAGAGGAAGGAGATCTGGCTCTTGCAAAGCCAGATCTCTGCCCACATTTACCAAGAGCCAAGGAACTGCTTGGGGCAGAGCTCAGTACCCAGCTCATCCATTCCTCAGCCTTTTCCAGCACTTGATTGCAGCCAACAGCAGCAGAGAGAGAATACTTGATATGTTAATAAATCCCATCATACTGAATAAAGCACTTTGGTTTATGGTTTTGCTGTAAGAACTCACCCCTGGATACTTAGAATTAACTGAACTAGAAAAAATAAGGAGTTCCATTTTTTTTTTTTTTCTCACCAATTTACTTTTTCTTTTTTAAGAAGAAAACCACCACTGCTAACAAAAAACCCTCTCCTGATATTTACCTGCTTGGGCAGGAATATTGATCTCTGCAGAGAGAAAGCACTTTTCTTATTGCACATCTCGCTGTGTGATCCATCCTTCCTACAGAATATGGCCTTGGCTTTATTTTCAGAGCAGCTCTGCAATTTATTGTTCTCCCAGGTCACACCTAACCCCATAACTCCTGGGAATTGTGGGGAGAGGAGGTGGGAAGAGTTTTTTTCATCCTTCAGTAGACTTCACCTCTAACAGCAGGCAGCTGCCTGCACTGCTGCCCTGCTACACATCACAGCTGCCCTTTGCAAGAGCCAGGGACCCAATTTTCACATCTTCTGTGCCTGTGTTAACTACAGACCAAGCTGTCTGTGTAACAAACCAGCCACAGGGCTGAAATATTCCAAATCCACCCAGTGAACTCTTCCAGGTTATCATCCAAATCACATGGGTTTTAATTTTCCTTTATTAAAGCACACAAGTAGCCACCTAAATGTCATTTACACTGTGGCAGTTGTAAAAAATCACACCAACACAACCACTTCCAGAGGGAATTACAGAGCCAGCACTAAAGCCATCCAGCTGACCATGAGCCTGTAACTCCAGAGGCACAGTACAATAAAGTTTTGCTTTCAGGCATTTGCTGCTCTTCTTATAACAAACTTCACTGAGCATTGAACAGAATGCCTAAACACATCCACTGCAAGGGCTGCGGAAATACCCAAAAGCTTGCTAAACACACATTTATTGAGTACTTGATTATGTAAGATTGTTGCAGCATAGGCATTATAACAAAATCCATATTTTAAAAATGCCAAACACTGGTATATTTTCTTTCAGAGGACATAAATCTATTTAAAAATCCAGCCAAGAATGACAAAGGGAGTGTGGCTGTTCCTTGGCCAGCCACTAATGAATGTTCTCCTGCTCCCTAAAGGTAAGAACAGCCTGGCAGTCAGTTCCCAGCTTCAGCCCCAGCCATTCCCAGACCCCATCAGACCATCCCACAGTGAGGGCTGAGCAGACCCAAGGTCTCTCACTGCCCAGTGCTGGTACCACCCACAAACATCCCACCCAACCCAGTTTTCCAAAGGCATGGATGCAGCTTGCCAGCAGCACAGCTCTCAAGGAGCTGTTCTTCACATGCCTGGGGTTTATTTGGGATTTCCTGGTGAGGGCTCTGGCATTAACATCCACTACAAAGTGCTTAAAGTGCCCAGATTGCCTCCTCCCTCCAGATTGGTATGGGCAAGTGCTAATTGCAAAGTTTGCTCTGGTACACATCCAGATTCCCAATCAAATGTTAATCGGCATCAAAATCCTCCCAGCTTGAGCAGTTTACAAGGGATCTGGGTCCTACACACAGGACACTGGAATTGCATCTATATTTTAAGCCCAACCATGAGAGAAAACACTCTACATAGAAATATAACATCCAATTCCTTTGTACAGCATATAGAAAGAACATGACAGCATTAAAATATTGGCAAATCAATACATTAAAAATACAGAGTCTCATAGATCAGAGCACAAGAAATATATTCACATTGGAATCTGTACAGTCCAGGTGACACTGCTGGTTCTCATGTTGGAATTGACCTCCCCATCTCCAGGTGGAGGTTGGTGCTTTGAACCATCAGCACCACTGGCCAGCACTGCCCAGATTTCCTGGGGCTGTTGTGCTACAGGGACAAGCCCAGCCTGCTGCTCTCCCCAGCACAGAGGGCACTCAAGTGGTGAGACTCTTTGGGGAAGCTTTTGTTATCAAGTGAAATGACAGGACATTTCATTTTCCACAAAGCTCTGGCCTGCTTTGGGAGAGGAAAATCAATCCATGGCTGGCAGGAGGGGTGGTACCCAGGCATTTCCCATGCTTTCAGCATTGTGGGTCTCATTTCAGTTAAAAACATAAAACAAACCACAGAACCCCAGGTTTTGTATGGTTTGTACCCCACTTATCCCATGTGGAGCAGCTGGGACTCTTTAGGCTGCCTCCTCCCATCAGGAATGTCCATGTCTTCTGCAAGAGCTGCCATTCTGACTTCTCCAAAATGGCTTTTCCTATACATAAATACATGTGTCTATAGGCCACTTCATTCCTTCCTCCTCTCACCAGGAAGATGCCCAAGGCATGCTTGGTAAGGTGAAATCCTACCATGGATCTGCTCCTATTCCACTACAGACATGTACATACAGACACATTCTGTCCATTATTACACTGAAATACAGAGTTAAAAAAAATAGTAGCAGCACGTAAATGAGAAATTGTGTTCATTTCCTCAGTCTTTTTTCTTCTTCCTCTTCAGAGCTACACCATCAGCTCTGACAGTCCCTTCTCCCCACCCTGCTCCCCTCTGAGAGGGGTGGTTCACTGCAGATCCCATCTGCAGGAGCTGGCACTGTCCTTCCAAGCCAGTTTGAATTTCTCTTCCCGTCAGCTCCCTCCTCTCCTTCCCTGCATCCTTCCCTGCGTGATGACTCATCCTGAGATGATCTTGGGTTTTGTCCTGATGGCTCCTGCCCACTTTGGCTGCAGCAAAGTCTGATTTCAGAGCGATAGCACAGGAGGAAAACCCCAGACACGGGCGCCTGGTGAGCCAGGCGAGCTGTTAACATCTCCAGCCAGGGAGGAAAAAAAAGAGTTCACATTCTGTCTGTCTCCCAGCAGCAGCAGAAGTGTAAGCCCCAGGAGCGATGCCTATTTTAAACCCTTCATTCCCAAACTCTCAATAATGTTGCAAACCCCCAGGGTTTTGCAGGAATCAGCGGGCTGATTTCAAACACGTTCCTTAAAACCAGGATGCACTGAAATTAAAAATGCATCAAGTGGGCTCACTTTCTCTGTGTTCTCTCAGCATCCAGTTTTCCCAACCCCCACAATTGTTTCCTTGGTTTCTCACCTCAGTTTTGGGGGTCCTGCTAAAGGGCCGTTATCTGAGTCAGTTCTGATGTGGGGTGGTCGGACTCTGCTGGGTGACAGCCACCATGGGGATTTCCATGCCTAGTCAGGCTGGATTGTTAGTCCCCTCCCGAGTTCTTGCAGGCGTGGAGGCCACATCCTTGGCGATGCTGCACATCCTGTTGGACATCTGGAGCTCGGTCCTGAAGGCGGTGGGGAAGCAGAACTTCTTCAGCACGCCTTGAAGTTCTCATCCAGGAAGGCGTAGAGCACGGGTTCAGGCTGCTGTTGGCGTTTGTGGAGTGCAGAAGCAGGAGATGGCCAGCTCCAGCTCGCTCTCTGCCTTGGCTCCCAAGCACTGCACCAGCACGAAAATCTGGATGGGAGTCCAGCCAACGATGAAGACTGCCACCACCACCAGCACCACGCGGGTGATGCGTCTGCAGGTTGCGGTCCTTCTCCTTGAGCCCGAGAGGACGCGGACGTTCTTGAGCCGCCGGATCACGAGGCTGTAGCAAATGGTGATGATCAACACAGGGATCATAAAGGAGAAGAGAAAGACGCAGATGCCAAACACTGGGTCCCAGTAGTCCACGGGAGAAGGGAGCTTAATTAGACAATCAATCTCTGCAAGAGTGAAAGAAACAAAAGGAAAGGAAGATCAGCAAATGCAGATCAAGCAGAAAAGCATCTGCACATTCAGATTAGTTTGGTTAGTTAGGTTAATGGTTGGACCTGATGATCTCAGAGGGCTTTCCCAACTTAACATAATTCTATGTTTAATGCTCAATTCCTCACATAATTCCATGTTTAACACTAGAAAAGCAGCAGCAGTGATACAGAGAGGCAGGAGCAGAGTTAAGATGATTTTACAGCACAGACCTCACCCCACAGATGAAACTGCCCCCCCTGGGCTCTCGTGTCCCTCCCACTGGGTGCAGTTTTACTGACCGTTGTTCTCGTTCTCTGCAGATCCCATCACCATGGCTGCGATGCCAAAGACAGAAGCCAGTGCCCAGATGCAAACATTGACCACCTTGGCCTTGTGGGGCGTGCGGATGTCCAGGGCTTTGATGGGGTGGCAGATGGCGATGCAGCGGTCCACGCTCATCATGGTCAGCGTGAAGGTGCTGGTGAACATGTTGTAGTAGTCAATGGAGATGGCAGTCTTGCACAGGACATTGCCAAAGGGCCAGAAGCCCAGGAACGTGTCTGTTCCCTGGAAGGGCAAGGTCATCAGGCACAAGGTGTCAGCCAGGGCGAGGTTCAAGATGTAAATGTTGGTGGCTGTCTTCATCTTGGTGAATCTGAAAGGCAGGAATGAGCAATGGTTAGAGTTCCCACTGACCATGATGGGTCAGACACTGAACTTTACCAAAGCAGACTCTGCTGATTTTGAAAGGAGATGCTGTATTTTCTTATGTAATGAGATTGGCCATCCTCACCTTTCAACCTCCCACAGGTTTATCAACACACAGTTCAGCCCATCTCCTACAACACCACAAATGGTCCCTCCACAGTCAGTTCCATGGGCAGGAGAATCATTCCCTCAGACTGCCAGAGGAGGCACCATGAAAGCCTGAGGCTATCAGATGGTGTTTCTTGAAAAATTACTTCAATAAGGTCAGCTTAGGGTTTCACTACCTATGGCTTCATTGTTAGAAGTATTGGTGAGAGCTTTAGCCAGTAAATGAAAGGTGCAGCTGCAAGTTGATCAGCCATTTGACATGGGCTCATAGCCAGAGAGCATGGCTAATGTGAGCTGTCAAATCAGAGCAGGCAAAATGGCCAGCCAAAAACTGGTGAGGAGCTAGGTTTGAATCAGAAATCAGAATATCACAATGGATCTTTCTAGAGAAAGGATTAAAGTCACAAGTCAAACCCTAAAGGTATTTTGTCATTTCAATATTACTTTTACCACAAGAACTGCCTGCCCTGAAGGAAGAGTCACCTTTCTCTAATGGCAATCATCTCCTTTTCACACTTGGGAAATGATGCAGAGCCAGCTGTGATCACCTGTCCGGGGGGACGTGCAGTGTCTGCAGAAATGGAAGCTCAACAGTGACTCTGTGACTGGATCCAACATTTCAGCTCCAGGATATTCCTCTCATGGGCAGAATAAGAGCTCAAATAGGTATCATTTTAAAACTACAGCTCATCTATCATTTACTCTACTAATGGCCTTAGCAGAAACACGACCAAATGCAGACAAAAATGATGTTATGAACAGAGTGCAAGTTCATTTGAGGGTAACACTTCTACCCATAAGCTGCTGCACTATTTTCAGCCTGATACATGTTAAAATATTACAGGGTTGATTTTACTTAAAAAGCTCTTTTTGCCAATTTGATTCAGAACTGCAAACCCCCAACTTCCCTTCTCTGTTCTGTGCCCTCCCCTGAGCTTCTTCAGCTCTTGATAAATGACTTGGATGCTTGGCAGAACATTACCACTGGTGTTCTGAACTCTGCTGGGACACATGGTGACCTGGCCAGGTTTGCAAGAGAAGCAGACAGGGGAACCACAATTCAGACTGTAAAATCTGTATTTTTACCTGCCTTGGAGCTCTAAGCTGGGCTTGTATCACAAGTCTGAAAGCAGCTTCAGAAAGCAAAACCAAATTATCCTATTTTTGACCCTGAAAGCCAAGGGAATCTTTTGGAGGTGAGCACTGATGGAAACATTGTTGGAAATACCTTAAGGTCCCCACACAAGCCTGAGTGAGGCTTTTCCTGGCCCAGAAATCAATCACAAGTTCTTAGAAAGACAGCTCAGACAAACTTACACAACCAAAAAGCAGTAGAAGGAAAATACTGGTGCCTTTCCTTTTGTGATGGGATGAACGAGCAAAAGCATTTTGCTTTTTGCATAATAAATCCAACATAACCAGGCAGCTGCTGGTTTAAGCTCTGGGATTTCCTAAGGAGAATTACAGCAGCCTCCAGTGCCCTGAACTCCAGAGGAGCATCTCAGGGTGACCAAGTTTTCCTTTCCTGAATTCTTGCACTTGGCATAACCGTGGCAAAGCACAGGGGGGATGAGCTGGGCCTGTGAGTGGATCCACTTTGCCCTCCAGGTCAGCAGAGGGGATTAAAATGAAGAAGTGATATCACTGTTTTATCAGCTCCCACAAAATAAGCATTGTCAGCTCAGGCTTTAGGAAATGATGCCGTCACCCAAGACTGTGGTGGCAAAGGTCTCCTGGGAGCTGCAGTTTCCCTGAGCCCCACAGACCTGGCTGGGGTGGCTCAGGCTTCCCAAAGGTCAAGCCTGTTGCAGTCCAGCCTTCCAGGAGGGCTGGAGCCAGAGGCACCATCATCATGCCTCTAACCCCTTTTACTGGCATTAGAACTCAAGGGAATAAAAAATTTTGAGCAATGGTGAGCAACTTTACTGTAAACAGTAAAAATTAAAGGTTGTATTTTTTGTCATTGACCAGTGGGAGAAACAAGCAACAATCCACCCACCTCCAAGCCCCATCCAGCATCCATGGAGGACAAAGCTGCCTCCTGCACGCTCCTGTGTTCCCAGCACTGAACTCAGGGTGTGCAGAGCAAATCTTCAGCTCCTTCCCACATCCCTCCAGCCCCACTGGCCCCACTCCTCCCAGCATGAATTCAGAGTCCAGGTACAATTGCTCTGCCTGGCCCTGCAAAAATCCCTCAGTGCACAGATCCCTGTCCTCTGCCTCCTTCCTCACCACCTCTGAGGTGATGGCAGAGCCACCTTCCCCCTCTCACACTCAGGTGGCTGCCCCAGCACTTCCTTCAACCCATCTTCCAACAGAATTTAAAGCTGATTTTGCACTCTTGAAAAGGGGTGAAATTAATTTGCACCCAATTCATTGCTTCTACAGCACTTTCTCTACACATGCTGAGAGCCAACAGCCATTGTCCCAACCAAAGCAATGTTCCCAAACATTTCCAGAATGTTCAGTACACACAAAAATCAATCAATCACTTCTCTGTGGATTAACCTCTCTTTCTTTTCCTCCAGAGCTGAGAGTGTTCTTTCTCTTCATCTGCACAGAAAAAAAAAAATTAAACTCTCAGGCTTCAGGAGGCACCTCAGTCTCCTCCCCCACAGCACAAATCTGCTGCAGATAAACCTGTGCATTCCATGGAGGACATTAGCTCCCTGCTGGGCCACTTTCTTGCACTCTGCCACAGAGGCAATTTCCTAATGGAGCATCTCCCACAGGGTGGTGCTCAGCTCTGCATCAGCTCTGCATCCTGCTCCCCCTTGTCACAACAGGAATTGCTTTGCTCTGCTCTCCGTTCCCTGGCATGAGGGAGAACACCTGGATATCAGCTCAGCACTTCTCTTCCCTCTCCTTTGTGCTCCCTAGGCCCTCTGGCAAGGGGAATACACGGGCTGGAGAGGAGACTAGGGTGGCTCATTGTGGTGGGCAGACGCACCCTCGGGCCTTTAAGGACCTGCTCCTCACAAGAACAGATTCTGCCCCTGGCTGAGCCTCGGGGTGAGCTGCAGACCTGTTGTTTTTGCATCTTGCCCTTTTCCACCCAGCCTCAGCAAGGCTTCAGGGCAGGAGCTGGGGCTCAGGACCAGCTGCTTGCAGCAAACCCCCAACCCAAAAGGGAGCTGCAGACACCAGGGGCAGAGGGACCAGAGCAAAGCCTGCAGCCCTGAGAAACCCTGAGCTTTGTTTCCAGGAGCTCTCTGCCTCTTGGAGCCTCCTGCTTTTGATATGTGCAGCTCCAGCTGATTAGGATGCAGACAGTGATGTTCACCTTGAGCAGCTCCCTCCATCCCCAGCTCACACCCTGGCAGCAGTGCCACCCTTTGCCCCCATGCCTGGACATGCTCCAGGAAACAAAACAGAGCAGAGAAGGCTCACTCAGGATTTTTACTGAACTGCTCCTCCCTGTGATGGTGGAAATCAGCCCCAGTTCTCTCCCATCTCTGCTCCCTGCCCCCAGTTCTGTGGAGCTGATATTTGATCTGGCCACACTCTGTCATGATTTGTGTCGCCTCAGTGTCCACCCACACCCATGCTCTCTGCATCCCTGCTGCTCTGCTCACCCTCCCAGAGCCCCTCAGCCTGCAGCTTCTGACCAGGGCAAGATGATTTATCCTAATGCTTCAACAGGCCCTGAAAAAAAAACACACAGAGCTGGAGAAGGACTTGCTCTTTTGGCCTATATAAACTGGACCCACTTTTGGGGCAAATTAGGAGACCTCATCTTTGGGGAATGGATGACCTAGGATTTTCCCAATTGCTGGGAATGCTTCCCAGGTCTCTGGTGCAAAACAGGGCTCCCAAGCAAGTGCAGATCTGCAAGATGATAAACAATTTAGGCAATTGGTGATGCATCTTTCTAAATCGCTCTCCTTTCTCTCCTTTTGTGAAATACAAAGCTGTGTTTCATGTCAGGTACATACAGGCAATGGCAACGTGTATTTGTAATTGTGCTATGTGTGAAACCAACCATGGGACACTTATCAAGATGAATTCTAATAATAACTGAGGAAAGTAAACCATGGAAGAAAACCTTTGAACCTATCCTTTGTTCGCAATTAACTTTATAAGTCTTAAGTTGATTTAGCAGCATTTGGATTAAAGCTTTGAGGATGGTGCTTTTGGACAGGAACTTTCTGCTTGTAGCTAAGCCTTAAAGTTCTGCAGTGATAACCTTTTGGTAATTTTAGAATATTGCATATTAAGGATCTTTGAA
>JALJVW010000520.1:0-10621 GCA_024865655.1 Emberiza elegans | reverse complement strand
TAGAGCACTGGGGATTTTAATAACAAAATTCAAGGAATCAGTTGGGAATCCAAGGATTTGATGATTAATTAGAAAAGCAGTCAACTGATGCAGCCCTGGCTGGACAGAGCAGCCAAAAAACGGGGAAAAGATGAGCGCCCAGCAGAACAAATCCTGCAACACCATGGACCAGCCCCTTGGAACCCAAACCAATTCATATCAGGAGCCACAGAACCCATTTCTCATTTCAATGGCACTGGCTAGATTACAAGCTGGCCTGAATAATAACCAACCAGACAGCTCCAGCTCCTGACCTTCCTGCTGACCAATCCACTGAAATGAGGAACCCAACACTTAACCAAGAGATGGGATCATTTTACCTTTTAGCAGAAAAAGGAGGAGTTTGTGGAAAATTAAATTACTCAAACTGCTGTTGGCAAATACATGACAAAGGAAAACTGATGAAACAGACAAAAAAGAAAACAAAAAAGCAGCTCATGTACCAGTCCAAACGTGAAAAGTTGATGGGAATGGGACACGGTTTTGTGGTTCCTGCTAAGACCATGGGTTAAATGAATCCATTTTCTCTCTCTCATGTGCTACAGCAATTTCATCTGTACCATGCCCACACCTTGAGAATGCAGCTCATTTGGCGCCGGAACGAGAGGCCAGGACTTGTAGGCACGTAAAGTAATGGAGAAACCACTGCCTGTTAAATGCTAATAACATGGACTGCAGTCAGCAGAAAATCCCGCTGAATTCCTGAACTTCCAGAAAAACAAAGACTTAACAGAGCCGTGAATATCGCTGTTCTACAAAGTGGGGGTGCACATTGTTGGAATTGCACATATCAATGTATTACAGGAAGAAAAACCTAAGCAGGACCTCAATAGAGAAGTAGACACAGAAAGAGAGAAAGACATATAAGATACAGAGAAGCACCCCACCTGGATTCCAGTGTTGTTCAGATGGAAATTGCAAGAGGAGGGAGGGTCAAGATGTGTGCTTGCCTTGTGGTCAGACTTAAATACCCCTTGGTCTTCCTGGGCCCTTTCCCCCAGGTGGGGACTGGGGTCATTTGGTCCCTCAGGAGCTGGGCTGGGGCTGCAGAGGTGGCTGTGGAGCATTGCCTGTGCTGTGCCAGGGGCTGGCAGACACTGCGGGGCTGGGATGGAGGCTCTGGGGGATTGGGGTTCCAGGGCAGGGCAGGGCTGGGCTCACCGGGCAGGGCAAAGCTGGACCTGCCCCTTCCTCCCCACACATGAAATGATCCAAGCCAACAATCTCCTCCAGTCTGTCCCAATAGGCAGTGTTGGAGGTGGACCCAAATTTGGAGACACGGGAACCTGGCCAGGAAGGACAGTTCTCTTCCATAGGAAGGAAAGCACAGAGCCTTCCCCAGGGTTTTGGGCACAGATGAGAGGTGACCCTTGTGAAAGCACAGGCAGACAGACTTGTCCTGGCAATATTGCTATGGGAACAATGCCTGGATAGAAGGGAATTTGGTTTTGAAATCCCAGTTCTGGTCATGGCCTGGAGGAGAAGGACAGTTCTTTACCACAGGAAGGAAAGCACGGAGCCCCAGTGTTTCAGCAGCAGATGAGAAGAGACCCTCAACATGCCAAGGTCAGCTGGACCAGTCAGGTGGCCCACGGGAGGCCAAACCAGCCAGACCTGTTCTGTGTCCCCTTGGTTTTATGGGGCCCTGAGGTGTCACAAGGCTGCCTTGGTTCCATGGGGTCCCACAGTTTCACAATGGCTCCCAGCTTCCTGAAGGTCCCAAGGTGTCACAAAGGCCCCAAGGATTCCATGAGGCCTTGAAGTGCCACAATGGTCTCTGTGCTTCCACAGGCCTCACAATGTCATGTCACCCTCTGTTCCGTGAGCCCTGCAATGTCACAATGGGCCTTTGGACCATGAGGGTTTGTGGTGTCACAATGGTCTCCGTTGGCTCCACGGTGTCACAATGGAGCATTGATGAGAGGCGGCCTCTGTGTCACCCTGGAGCTTTGGTTCCATGAAGCCCTGCAGTGTCACAATGGTCCCCTTGGTTTCTTAGTGTCACAATGCACCACTGATGACAGAAGGCCTGGCAATGTCACAATGGCCCCTTGGTTCCATGCAGCCCTGCAGGGTCACAAAGGCCTCTTGGTTTCATGGTGCCCCACAGTGTCACAATGGTCTCCTTGGTTCCATGGTGCCCCACAGCGTCACACAATGCTTTGCTTATTCCATGGGGCCTCGTAGTGTCACAATGGTCTCCATGATTCCATGAGTCTCCTCAGTGCCACAACAGCCCCTTGGTTCCATGAGGTTGTGAAGTGTCTCAATGGTCTTTCCAAGGTTCCATGGTTCCATGAGGCCTTGCAATGTCACAGTGGACCTTTGGTTCCATGGGGTGTGACAATGTCCCAATGTCCCTTGTTCTCACAGGGCCCCACAGTGTCACCATGGCCCCTTGGTCTATCAGGGCGCCACGGTGTCACAATGGTCCCTTGGTTCCATGGGCCCTGTGCTGCTGCATTCCCCCTCCCTTCTCAGGCCGCCCTGCCAGCTGAGAAATGCTCCTGGGCCTCGGCCTTGGCCAACAGCCCCTGGGCTCAGCTCCTCACAAACACTGTCTGCTCCAGGCACTGCTGCTGCCCAACCAGCTCCTGGTTCCTTTAGCAGCAGCCCTGGCAGCTGTTTCTGTTCCCTGCGTGGCACAACATCCCTGTTCTCACCCTGCCAAAGAAAGCTGCTGGGGCCAAGTGCGGCCAGGATGAACCATGGCTGGGACTGAAGCCCTCTTGGGGCCCTGCAAGCAGCGCCCAAAAGGAGCCCTTGCAGCTCTCCTGGGCCAGCCACTCCCTCGCAGTGGGGCCTCTCCCAGGCGGGAACTCTCCCGTTTGCTGCACTCGGGGATCCTGAACAACGACGGAGCCTGGGCCGATCCCCCACTCCTCCAGGCTCAGCCCTTTGCCCGCTGGGGAGATGCCAAACATCCTCAGGGAGCATTCCCTGCCCTCAGGGAATTGCTCACAGGTGCCTTGCACTGACTCTTGGTGTCTGTGTGCACACAGGAGTGCCTGTGCTGGGGAAATGTGGCACAAATGCTGCTCTCTGAGGGCTTGGAGTGCCTTGGAGAGCTGAGCCAGTCAGGCCTGCAAGTGATGGTGAGTCACAAGCTGTAAGCTGAGTTCAATGCTGCTAAGAGTTGTTCTTTTGCTGTTGTTACATTGAATAGAAGTTATAAGCTGTTGAATATTGTTAAGTTTTATTGCAGAGCTACATCATTAAGTCCTAGGTTACAAGTAAGGTTAAATACTGTTAAGTGCTGTTCTTTTGCTAAATGCTGAAGTCTAAGGTATCAGTCAAGTCCTGGTTTTGGTTCATTTCTTCTTTGACTGGATTTTGTTTGGTTTTTTGTTGCTTTGTTTCTTTTGGTGTGCCTAGAGTGCCCAGTCAGGAGCAGAGTGACTCTTGCCAAGGAACTCTGTGCTGCTCTCCCTTAATATTCAATCTGGTTTTTGCTGATTCCTTGCTGGGGATTTTTTCAGCGCTCTCAGCCCCTCGTTTGTAAGAGGGTGAAGGAGCCCTGGCCCAGGCTCTGGCCCTGGGGACACGGGGATGCTGCCGGGGGTCCCTGTCCCCTGTGCCACCCCCAGGGCCCCGGCCCCCCGGCCCCGTGTCAGGCTCTGGGCTCGATCTCGTGGAACATCCTCTGGGGGAGGCTGTGGGGCCAGGGGACCCGGGGGACAGGGGACCCCTGTGCACGAGCAGGGTTTGGACTGCTCTGGGGGAACTGTGAGGGGGCCGGGGCAGAGGGACCTCCCAGTGACCTCACACAGCCCCTGTCATGTCACAGAGCCATCTGTGATTCCACAGAACCACCTATGATGTCACACAGGCCCTGTGATGTTAAAGCCCAGCATGGGATGAAACAAATCCCCCATGTGATGTCACAGAGCCAATGCTGGGATATCACTCTGGGCTGTCACACAGCTGCAGTCTGAGGTCACAAATCACCCCTGCATGTCACGGTCTCTTCTGTGATGTCACAGCCGGTTCTGTCATGTTACTCAGACATCCAGCGATGTCACAACCCAGTCTGATGTCACAGAGCCACCCTCCATGATGGTACAGTCTGCTCTATGGCCTTACACCCTACTCTATGATGTCACAGCCACCTCTGCGATGTCACAAGTCCATCAGCGATGTCACACAACCCTCTCTCTGTGATGCCATACTGCCACTCTGTAATGTCACTGCACACACTATGACCTCACACCCTGCTCTGTAACGTCACTGCACACACCATGACCATCACAGCCTGCTCCATGATGTCACACAGACCCCTCTATGATGCTGGAGCTGCTCCATGACCTCACACAACAAACTCTGTGATGTCAGAGCCCAGTCTGTGAGCTCACACAGCCCACTCTGTGCTGTCACACAGCCCCTTGCTGACATCCCAGCTGCTCTGTGCCTCTAGGACACAGCCACAGAGGTGCTGCTGTGACACAGCCCCTCTGGGCCATGGCACAGCCCCTGCCAGTGCTGAGCCCCTGGGAGCTCAGTCTGTGCCCTGCTGGTGTCCCTGAGGGGCCCTGGCAGTGCCCCAGCCCTGCTGGGCTCTGCACAGGAGCTGCTCCTGCCCAGAGCTGTCTCTCTGCAGCGCTGCCCTTGCCAGCAGCTGCCTCTGGGCCAGGAGCCCGGCCCAGCTCAGCAGCACAGACACAGCACAGGGACTTCAATGACCCTCTGGGCCTTTGGTGCTCTTTGCATCACACTCATCAGTGCCTCCGAGTGTGCTCCAAACCTCCTCAAAAACTCAAAATCAGATTCAAAGTCCAAACTTCCTTTAACTCTAAATGGCTCCCACTGAGGGACATAACTCATATGAAAGTGTCCCCAGGTTGCAGGTAGGGCAGAACACTGGTACTTTGACACAGTGTCAGTTTGAGATTGCACATATCAATGTATTACAGGAAGAAAAACCTAAGCAGGACCTCACAAATGTTTTCTCACTGTCTTTTTAAATATGTTACATTCAGTTGGAATACACGTCGAGCCTCTGGAGCAGTAGAATTCAGCAGCAGCCTCTGCAAGTTGCTGAGGATGTCAGCAGCCCCCACTGAGCCAGCCCTGCCCAGAGACCGTGGGGGAATGGGCAGACAAGGAGAGCGTCCCTGGGCTGGGCAAGCAGCACTCAGAGGCACCAGGGGCTGCAGCTGGGAAATGGAGTGTGGAATGGGGCTGGGAAAGCCCTGCCTGGGCTGTGCCAAGCAGGACACACAAGCCCGCACTCCATGCCCCAAAACAATTCTTTCCATGAGACATTTTAAAGGAATTACAATTATTGGTGTCCTCTGAGTTGGATGTACTGGAGAAATACCTACCAGAGATCCTCAGGAGCTCAAAACAACTGACCAGATTTTATTGGTAAATTTAGAAAATCAGAGAAACTTTGGCCAAAGGTACATTGTAACATTCAATCAGCAAAACACACTTCTCAAAGCATTAACTTGGCCCATTCAACTTCAGAATCTCTATGCCCATTCCATTTTAAGGTAATCAAAATTTGCAGAGAGAAAGAAATAGGAGAAAATACTAGATGTGCAGAAAGAAAGAAAGACATATAAGACTACAGAGAAGCAGAACCACCTGGATTCCAGTGTTGTTCAGATGGAAAAAAGAGGAAGGAGGTGGAAGAGCTTGCCTTGTGGTCACAGCTCCTGGCCCCAAATTCCCCGGGTGGGGATTGGATATTTCCAGTCCAGCAGGAGCTGGGCTGGGGCCAGAGGTGCCTGGGAGCATTCCCTGTGCTGTGCCAGGAGGAGACCAATGGGGCTGGGATTTGGTCACATATTGGGGTTCCATTGGAGGGCAGGGCTCCATTTCAGTGAGAGGAGTGTGAGAACATGGACCAGGAACCCTTTGAGGGTTGTTATCTTTAAATTGATATCCAAACTCCCACTGTCCAAAGGCACAGTCTCCACCGAGGGGACAAATTTGTCCCATTGTTTCAACCCTGGGCCGGAAGGGACAGTTCTTGCACACTGAAACACTTTGTACTTGACCAGGTGTTTTTTCCTGGAGAGGAGGTGACCCTTGTCTCTGTATTCAGGAACAGTCCATGGCTGACAAAAAGTTTCCAGCAAAGAATGAACAACCTCTCTTTCCAAGAGATTTTCTCACAGTCTTTCTGGTCCTTTAAAACTATAGACAGAAGGACCATGTTTCATTTTCAGGGAAGGAACAGGGGGAGCCCCAGGAGTCCAGAGGGGCAGGGGAAAGGAGAGCTCCCACTGAACTGTCAAATAATGGGGAGCCAGATGTCCAGAGACCGTGGGGGGAAATGGCCAGGCAGACAACCCTAGAAGCAGTCCCTGGGCAAAGCAAGAGCACTCAGGAGGCAGGAAGGGCTCAGCATGGGGTCCCAGAAGCTGCTCAATGGGGATAAAAGCCCTGCCTCCCCTGTGCCAAGTGACACAAAGGAGTCAGGATGCCCCAAACAATTCTTTCCATGAGACCCTTTAAAGGAATTAGAAGAAATGGTGTCCTCCCCCATTGGATGTAGGCCCGGAGAAATTTCCTTCAGAGATCCTGCCCATTGGAACAACTGACCAGATTTTGTTTTCAAAGTTTAGAAAATCAGAGAAAGGGGCAGAGCTTAAAGGTAACCACATGTCACATTCAAGTCCAGCCAAAAGTATTTCAAAACAAAGGGGTAACTTGGCCCATTCCAACTTCAGAATCTCCATGCCCATTCCATTTTAAGGTAATCAAAATTGCAGAGAGAAAGAAATAGGAGAAATAGACAGAGAAAGAGAGAAAGACATATAAGATACAGAGAGAAGCACCCCCACCTGGATTCCAGTGTTGTTCAGATGGAAATTGCAAGAGGAGGAGGGTCAAGATGTGTGCTTGCCTTGTGGTCAGACTTAAATACCCTTTGGTCTTCCTGGGCCCTTCCCCAGGTGGGGACTGGGGTCATTTGGTCCCTCAGGAGCTGGGCTGGGGGCTGCAGAGGTGGCTGTGAGCATTGCCTGTGCTGTGCCAGGGGCTGGCAGACACTGCGGGGCTGGGATGGAGGCTCTGGGGATTGGGGTTCCAGGGCAGGGCAGGGCTGGGCTCACCGGCAGGGCAAAGCTGGACCTGCCCCTTCCTCCCACACATGAAATGATCCAAGCCAACAATCTCCCAGTCTGTCCCAATAGGCAGTGTTGGAGGTGGACCCAAATTTGAGACACGGGAACCTGGCCAGGAAGGACAGTTCTCTTCCATAGGAAGGAAAGCACAGAGCCTTCCCCAGGGTTTTGGGCACAGATGAGAGGTGACCCTTGTGAAAGCACAGGCAGACAGACTTGTCCTGGCAATATTGCTATGGGGAACAATGCCTGGATAGAAGGGAATTTGGTTTTGAAATCCCAGTTCTGGTCATGGCCTGGAGGAGAAGGACAGTTCTTTACCACAGGAAGGAAAGCACGGAGCCCCAGTGTTTCAGCAGCAGATGAGAAGAGACCCTCAACATGCCAAGGTCAGCTGGACCAGTCAGGTGGCCCACGGGAGGCCAAACCAGCCAGACCTGTTCTGTGTCCCCTTGGTTTTATGGGGCCCTGAGGTGTCACAAGGCTGCCTTTGGTTCCATGGGGTCCCACAGTTTCACAATGGCTCCCAGCTTCCTGAAGGTCCAGCTGTGTCACAAAGGCCCCAAGGATTCCATGAGGCCTTGAAGTGCCACAATGGTCTCTGTGCTTCCACAGGCCTCACAATGTCATGTCACCCTCTGTTCCGTGAGCCCTGCAATGTCACAATGGGCCTTTGGACCATGAGGGTTTGTGGTGT
This sequence comes from Emberiza elegans, assembly GCA_024865655.1. Classification (NCBI taxonomy): domain Eukaryota; kingdom Metazoa; phylum Chordata; class Aves; order Passeriformes; family Fringillidae; genus Emberiza; species Emberiza elegans. Next base: position 2,812 of record JALJVW010000520.1, on the reverse strand, counting down.
CACAATGGTCTCCGCTGGCTCCACGGTGTCACAATGGAGCATTGATGAGAGGCGGCCTCTGTGTCACCCTGAGCTTTGGTTCCATGAAGCCCTGCAGTGTCACAATGGTCCCCTTGGTTTCTTAGTGTCACAATGCACCACTGATGACAGAAGGCCTGGCAATGTCACAATGGCCCCTTGGTTCCATGCAGCCCTGCAGGGTCACAAAGGCCTCTTGGTTTCATGGTGCCCCACAGTGTCACAATGGTCTCCTTGCTTCCATGGTGCCCCACAGCGTCACAATGCTTTGCTTACTCCATGGGGCCTCGTAGTGTCACAATGGTCTCCATGATTCCATGAGTCTCCTCAGTGCCACAACAGCCCCTTGGTTCCATGAGGTTGTGAAGTGTCTCAATGGTCTTTCCAAGGTTCCATGGTTCCATGAGGCCTTGCAACGTCACAGTGGACTTTAGGGTCAATGGGGTGTGACAATGTCACAATGTCCCTTGTTCTCACAGGGCCCCACAGTATCACCATGGCCCCTTGGTCTATCAGGGCGCCACGGTGTCACAATGGTCCCTTGGTTCCATGGGCCCTGTGCTGCTGCATTCCCCCCTCCCCTTCTCAGGCCGCCCTGCCAGCTGAGAAATGCTCCCTGGGCCTCGGCCTTGGCCAACAGCCCCTGGGCTCAGCTCCTCACAAACACTGTCTGCTCCAGGCACTGCTGCTGCCCAACCAGCTCCTGGTTCCTTTAGCAGCAGCCCTGGCAGCTGTTTCTGTTCCCTGCGTGGCACAACATCCCTGTTCTCACCCTGCCAAAGAAAGCTGCTGGTGCCAAGTGCAGCCAGGATGAACCATGGCTGGGACTGAAGCCCCTCTCTTGGGGCCCTGCAAGCAGCGCCCCAAAGGAGCCCCCTTGCAGCCTCCTGGGCCAGCCACCCCCTCGCAGTGGGGCCTCCCAGCCGGAACTCTCCCGCTTGCTGCACTCGGGGATCCTGAACAACGACGGAGCCTGGGCCGATCCCCCCACCCTCCAGGCTCAGCCTTTGCCCGCTGGGGAGATGCCAAACATCCTCAGGGAGCATTCCCTGCCCTCAGGGAATTGCTCACAGGTGCCTTGCACTGACTCTTGGTGTCTGTGTGCACACAGGAGTGCCTGTGCTGGGGAAATGTGGCACAAATGCTGCCTCTGAGGGCTTGGAGTGCCTTGGAGAGCTGAGCCAGTCAGGCCTGCAAGTGATGGTGAGTCACAAGCTGTAAGCTGAGTTCAATGCTGCTAAGAGTTGTTCTTTTGCTAAGTTGTTACATTGAATAGAAGTGATAAGCTAAGTTGAATATTGTTAAGTTTTTTATTGCAGAGCTACATCATTAAGTCCTAGGTTACAAGTAAGGTTAAATACTGTTAAGTGCTGTTCTTTTACTAAATGCTGAAGTCTAAGGTATCAGTCAAGTCCTGGTTTTGGTTCATTTCTTCTTTGACTGGATTTTGTTTGGTTTTTTGTTGCTTTGTTTCTTTGGTGTGCCTAGAGTGCCCAGTCAGGAGCAGAGTGACTCTTGCCAAGGAACTCTGTGCTGCTCTCCCCTTAATATTCAATCTGGTTTTTGCTGATTCCTTGCTGGGGATTTTTTTAGCGCTCTCAGCCCCTCGTTTGTAAGAGGGGTGAAGGAGCCCTGGCCCAGGCTCTGGCCCTGGGGACACGGGATGCTGCCGGGGGTCCCTGTCCCCTGTGCCACCCCCAGGGCCCCGCCCCCGGCCCCATGTCAGGCTCTGGGCTCGATCTCGTGGAACATCCTGGGGGGAGGCTGGGGGCCAGGGGGACCTGGGGGACAGGGGACCCCGCTGTGCACGAGCAGGGTTGGACTGCTCTGGGGGAACTGTGAGGGGGGGCGGGGCAGAGGGACCTCCCAGTGACCTCACACAGCCCCTGTCATGTCACAGAGCCATCTGTGATTCCACAGAACCACCTATGATGTCACACAGGCCCTGTGATGTTAAAGCCCAGCATGGATGAAACAAATCCCCATGTGATGTCACAGAGCCAATGCTGGGATATCACTCTGGGCTGTCACACAGCTGCAGTCTGAGGTCACAAATCACCCCTGATGTCACGGTCTCTTCTGTGATGTCACAGCCGGTTCTGTCATGTTACTCAGACATCCAGCGATGTCACAACCCAGTCTGATGTCACAGAGCCACCCTCCATGATGGTACAGTCTGCCTCTATGGCCTTACACCCTACTCTATGATGTCACAGCCACCTCTGCGATGTCACAAGTCCATCAGCGATGTCACACAACCCTCTCTGTGATGCCATACTGCCACTCTGTAATGTCACTGCACACACTATGACCTCACACCCTGCTCTGTAACGTCACTGCACACACCATGACCATCACAGCCTGCTCCATGATGTCACACAGACCCCTCTATGATGCTGGAGCTGCTCCATGACCTCACACAACAAACTCTGTGATGTCAGAGCCCAGTCTGTGAGCTCACACAGCCCACTCTGTGCTGTCACACAGCCCCTTGCTGACATCCCAGCTGCTCTGTGCCTCTAGGACACAGCCACAGAGGTGCTGCTGTGACACAGCCCCTCTGGGCCATGGCACAGCCCCTGCCAGTGCTGAGCCCCTGGGAGCTCAGTCTGTGCCCTGCTGGTGTCCCTGAGGGGCCTGGCAGTGCCCCAGCCCTGCTGGGCTCTGCACAGGAGCTGCTCCTGCCCAGAGCTGTCTCTCTCTGCAGCGCTGCCCTTGCCAGCAGCTGCCTCTGGGCCAGGAGCCCGGCCCAGCTCAGCAGCACAGACACAGCACAGGGACTTCAATGACCCTC
>JALJVW010000518.1:0-10394 GCA_024865655.1 Emberiza elegans | reverse complement strand
CTCCTATTCATTTGAAATTAGAGTACCTAACTGTTTTTTCTCATAAATGCCACTTCAAGTGATGCTTTATTGCCTTTGGCTATGAAAGAGGACAATACATTTTAATTTGTATTGCTATAATTAAGCCTGAAATTTGATTTGATTTGATTTTTATATAGTCTCCTGGTCAGGCATTGTGATGATGATATTTTGCTGTTCAGAATTCAGGACTACAAAATACTATTTTGGCCAGAGTAATGTGACTGTGATGCAAGATTTGCAGTTCTAACAGGTTAACAAGTTTATTTTCTCTCTGTCACTTTCACCAATCTCATCAGAAGAAGACCTTATCATAGTTTTTTGTTGTTGTTTTTTTTTTTTTTAAAAATTTTAAGTGAATTTCAATGTCATTTTTCCTCACTTAAATTCCAGGTATATGATACAGATAATAGCTGGACTTTAGACTCATTTAACTTTAACAGTAATACCAAAATCCTTTAGCTGATGGAGAACAGCAGTACCTTAATCCCATTTTATCCTGCAGGAGATTGACTTTCTCTGGTTCCATTTGATGACAATAAAAACCATGAAAGGCAGAACAAACTCATATTGCTGTGGGCAACTACTTTTGATAGAAATCAATCCCTGTCTTTTTCAGGGAGCAGGTGTCCTTTGTCTGGCTATCACAAGCATTCCATGTGGTTATGAAGAGAGCATTGAGTTTTGGCAGGTCCAGACTTTAAAACATCGGGAGGAATAGCACGTGCTTGGTTGGCATCCTCAATCTTTTGGGATTTCTGGGATGTGCTCAGGCACATCATTCCTTATCTCTCAAGACTATCAAGTTCCTCCTACTTCCTCAAGATCATCCAGCAACATTATTTTCTTGGCAGCAGGACCAAAACTTCTACAAACAGGCCTACCCAGAGCCTAGCCTAGTCTAAATGAAGTATGTAAAGAAAGATGGAAATGAGGTTTTTAGGATAATTCACATCCAAATTTAGGAAAACAGGATATCTTTCTAGAAATACAACTCTTTTCAATTCTCAAGGCTCGCAAAGCTTCATTTTAAAATTTTGCTGATATTTCTTTATCTACTTTTTCCTGGGTTTTGTACCTATTTTAAATTAGTTCTGGTTTACAATTGCACAACATTCAAAGAAAACAAAAGTAAATACTCATCACATTTGTTGTAGCTCATTAACCTACTATTGAGCTGAGTTTTGATATTTTCCTAATCGCTATGGGTATACAGAGCGTTTTTTATTCATTCCAAAATAGTTTCAAACCTACCTAACACTGTTTTATGTGAAAGCTAGTGGAGAATCTATATTGCTTGCAGTGAACAACCCAGCAGCAATCAGAGAATGTCCACATTATAAGGAGTGCCCATGGAGATACTATGAAGTACAGCTGTTTCACAGAAAAAAAGAATTTAACTGGTTTTGGTTGTTTGTTTTGTGTTTGGTTGGTTTGGGGTTTTTTTTTTTTTTTTTTTGGTTTGGCTTTTTGTTTTGTTTGGGGTTTTTTGATTTGGTTTGGTTTTTTTTTTTTTTTTTCTTTTCCTTTGGTTCTCTTTTTGTTTGTTTGAGTTTTTTGGGGAGGTTTTGGTTTTATTTATTTATTTATTTATTTTTTTAACTAGGCAGTTTCCACAAAGTTTTTCCAAAAAGACAAGTCTTTCTACATCTACTTTTAAGGTCATTAATATCTGTCTTCTACCCCAAAAGACCTTTTGAAAGGTTAGACACATTTTAGTTGTACTTTCTGGGCTTAAGCACTGCTGTTCTCTTGCAGAGTTCTCGTTTTCTTTCAGGTCACACAAAAAAATTTGTTAGAATTTGTAAAAACTCCATACAAAGCATTCCACCCCAACCACCCCTATGATATAAGGTGGCTACAGGACTTGAAGTCAGATGTACACCTATTGGAGCCCTTTGAAGAACCATCCCACATATCAACCTCTTCATAGACATACAGAAGGTTCAGAACCTGAATTTCCACAGGTTTTCTATTTTTCCTACTAATAAGTAAGCTTCTCAGATTACCTGGGTTCAGGTTGTAAACTGAGAGTGATAGAAAAATCAACAAAATGCTAAAGGAAAGAATAGGGTTACATTTTCTCAAAGATTTCTTTAAGCAATTATCTTATACCAATGGTTTGAAGAGTTGATGTGGTTTAGAAAATTTTCAAAGTTTATGTGGGTGAAGGAAAGAAAAAACTTCTTCAAATTTTCTTCTAATACATTTCTATAGAGATGTGGTTTAGACAGAGCATGCAGTTGATGACAGACAAAGAAGCACAAATTTGGACAGAAATACTGGGGTTAGGGTTTCACCTCATTGGAATGGTGTCCAACTGTATGGAGGCCAGACAAGCAAGGATAAGGAGAAAAAATTGTCCCTCTTATTTCGGAACTGTGCTTTATCCATCCCAAAGTGGAGTGAATCAATGGCTGCACTTGGCCTTCTCTGGTTGGAATGCCCGGATATCTCATCCCTGCCATTGTGTCAGGCAGATTGTGTTGGCAAAAGGGATAAGGGACACGAGCCTTCCCAGAAGTAGCAAAGTGTGCATTATCCTACCGAAGGAAGTTCTGGATCAGTACATATTTGAACGTTTTGCTCAGTTTTGCTAGAATAGGGTTTTTCTTTGATGTTCCTTGTCATGGGATTGGAGACTTTTCCCAGGGTAAGTTGCTGTCTGTTACCACAGCTGAATTTGTCTAGATGCTTGAAAGCAGTTGAATGGTACCAAGGCATGAATTACTGAATTTCTCAAAAGTGGAAGAATGGAACATTCATAACATCAACTGTTACATTGCTGAGAGACTTCACAAGATTTTGATCTTTCCTGTCTCAGGTTAAAGTGGTGGATCTGAGGAGGACGGAGAGCAGCATGTGGCTGCCACATCAAAACCCAGGAAGCTGCAAAGGTGCTGCTGATCTTGTAACCTACCACTAGCAAAGCAAAAGGAAGTTGTCCAAAAGTGCTTGCATTCAAATGTTAGTGTGAATGGAATGGCAGGAGATTGGTAAGGTACTGTTTTCTATCAGTTTGCAAGCAGTGCACACAATCCCAGTGTGGCTCGGCTTGGTTGTTCGCCTTTCGGGAGGTGCCGCTCTCTCCGGTTCCAGGAGGCGAAGAAGCGGCTTCTTCGCGCAAAGAGCATTGTGCCGGTCGCAGAGCACTGTGCCGGTCGCGGTGTGCTCCGGAGCGCTGCTCCTGCCGAAAAGAAGCCAAGGAGACCGGCGCTTAGCTCGGGCGAGCTCCGTATCTTCGTCTTTAGCGTCTCTTGTTGCCTATATCTAAGCAGTGTCCCTGCATCTCCCTGTAGGCGCCTTTTAGGAGACCAGTGAAGGCCACCATTAGGTCATGCCTAATCTATCTGTTCTCCAGGCTGAACAATCCCCATTTCTGCAACCTGGCCTCGTGGTTGAATTCAGGATCCTTAGTTCTGCTTTCTTCCTTTTATGCACTTACAACTGCTCTTTCACCCAGGTTTTTAGTCATTCTAGGAATTGGGAATATTACAGCCATCACCATGGAAAACAAGTAACTTTTGAGTGCTCTTTACCCATCCCATTATGTTAATTAGCAATACTATAAACTCTGCTGAAAATTAGCAAAGTTCAAAACTGTCAGCTGGGAGTGATTTTTCTCTCATCTCATTTGTCATCATATCTCAGCTATTATCAATATTTGGATTGTTTCTGAATAAACAATAAGTGGAAATAAATGGTCTTTTCATCTGTTGTTATGTAGAGGAAAGATTTTATTTTGAAGCTTCAATTCTCACAACTATAAAATGCATTTTAAAAATAAAGGGCAGATGAGATAAGTAAGTGAGTACAAATGTACCTCTGAAAGACAATATGATCCCAAAACCAGTTATAAAATAATTTTCACAACTACTGAAAGAGCTAACTTTAATATCTTAGATGTCTGAAAACAAAAAAAGGCTCATGATTAAGCATATCTTGAAATTAGGTTTGAGAAACTTGTCAAAACAACCCATTTTTAATTTCATGATTTTTAGCTTTCCATTGATAAAAAGCTTTTAAAACAATGTCCTAGGTGGGGTCCTGGTAGTCACTGAAACAAACAGTCACTTACAGGCATGAAATACCACTTGGTAATCTAGCACGTTCAAGATTGCAAATATTGAATAATTGACATTAATGGATATTGCTGTTGACCTCATCTGTCTTCTTGTTTCAATCTAAGAGGGAACAAAACATTATCTAACTTCTGCCCACAGAATGGCAGGTATCACAGAAAGGAAAAATTCTTAATTAAAGGCAATTATGAAAATGTGGTCAGAAAGATGATGGTTTCCTCTGTATGGCCTCATCAAGAGCACACACTCACTGGAGAAATGTCACTTAGTGATGAAATGCAGAAGCTGCATTAATGCAGATGTCGCCTTGCTCTGCTCCTCAACTTCTCTTGAAGTCTTGGGAAGTCCATTTCCTTTCAGCATTGCTGCCTGACACTCAGGTAGGAGCTGCAGAGGGGGAAGTGCATGCTGGGCAGATCTTTCCTCGGGCACAGATGTGGCTTCCAAGCACATCTTTAAAAGAACTGTAGAAACATTCATGTAGAAACACACAGGTTTCGCCGGCAGCATTTTCTAGATCTGTCCCTAACACACTAACCTTGTTCCAGTTTCCTAAGCAATGTCAACAAAAAGTACAGTAAATCCTTTTCACATCATATTGTGCAGACACACTTTAGTTATACAAATAGTCTTTCTCAACTCTTTTACCTTTTCAGAATTTCTGTAGGTTCTTAATGTTTCTTTTCAGCATGTGTTTTCTTCATTCTTCATTATACACAGTTTAGTCTAATCAGCATTAGTGTTCTGTTTAACATTGTATTTCATTTTCCATACACTTAATTTTATTCACTGTACACACATCTCTTTAATCCATTTAATGACTAATAATCTTGATGTGGCTTTCTGTGTCTTTGCAATGATTATGGTTATATGCATTGCAAGAAAATGTTTTTCTGTAAATATAATTGGTAGCTCTTGTTTTTTTTTCAGGAGGACTAAAAAACTGGTTAGCAGGCACATCTTCTAGTTGGAGCCTGTCAGAACCTTTACCTATGTTTTTGTCTTGGGCATGGCCATGACTGTCTTGCAACATTTGTGAAGCTCTCTGCAAATTTTCCTATTTCTCATTCTTTCGAATCACAGAATGCATAAGGTTGGAAAAGGCCACTAAGATCAAGCCCAACTATTAATTTAGTGACACCAAGTTCACTGCTAAACCATGTCCCCTATCAACACTCTTTTCTGAACGCTTCCAGGGATAAGGATTCCACTGTTTCCCAGGGAGGACGGTTCCAGCGCCAAGCAACCCTTTCAGAAAAGACATTTTTTTTTCCCCAATATCTAATCTTAACATAATATTTATAGGATATTTGGTGTTGAATGAGTTTCATATCTCTTTCCTGTCCAGAAAGACAAATATCCTTCATGAAAAAAGGTGAAAAGCCATTCTGAAAACACTATTATTTATAGAAGCAAAAATTATTCTGTCTAACTGAGAGAGATACCCAGTACTCATTATAGCACAGGAAGTGAACAGAGAATATCCTGGTCTCATTGCTGCGCACTCCTTTTATCACACTGAGCTCTGGTCTTCTGCAACAGCTTGTGCTGATCAGTTGTGCAGGATTTTGCGCTTCTGGTAAAAGTATTCACCGTCCCAGATTTTCTGAATGTTAATTCAAGATAGCCTGCTCTTTCCTGAATAACGTGTGAGTGAAAGTAAGTCAAACAAAACAAGACAACAACAAGACAAAAAAAAAAAAAAGAAAAGAAAAAAAATGAAAACATAAACCCAAACAAAATAAACTCCAACAATAGCAAAAACACCCCCAAAACCTGATACAAATGGAAGCAACCCAAAGGTTTTTATCTCCTTATGTACTAGTTCCTTTACTCCAGAAAGTTCTTCTACTCCACGATTGTACTGCAGTTTAACTGCTAAACACTTCACTGAGTTTAAATTTCTATTCATTACTACCCACTGTAGCTGCTGTATTCTGCTGGGTTTTCTCTTTCACCTAATCATGGGAAGATGACTAAGTAGCATCAGTTCTTAGACAATGAAATTGAATCATTCTTCCAACCTATGAGTTTTGGCTCCCAACCAGAAGGCATACTGATATATCAAGTTGTTTGACACAGAGAGATGCTGTCAAGCTATTTCTAAATGCACTTTTAGATACTAAAGTTTCAGATTGGCAGCATGATGTTGCATTCCTAATTGATGTCAGATGCTCGTAATCACTGTTGACTTTAGGAGAGTTCATAAGTAACGCCTCCCGTATGTTTTAATGAATAATTTTCTTCTATCCTGTAAATGAATCTTCTCTGGTGTTTGCTTAGTTAAAGCAGTCTTAAGAAGTGGTGGTATAAAATCAGGCCATCTCAGACAACTGATACAATAAGAGCATTATTAATTCATATTGTAATCTCAGGAGACTATTCCTTTGATTTCATATTTTCCTATTTTGATCAATTCTTTTGAGGAAAATGTATTTTGAGTTTCAGGATGAATGCCAAAAAGAACAGCATTTGAGGACCTATTTGATTTTCTCTGTATTCCCAAGTCCTACAATAGTGATGTTATGCATGGTTGGGATAAACTCAGTACTCAGAAGAGGTTCCTTTACCCTGAGCTTGCATCTGGAAGACAGAACCTCTTTTAATATATTCTAATATATTTTTATTTTTCACATCAGAGTTTTTGATTTAAAAATACGTAAAATGCCAAAGTACGTGTAGGTATATGCATATCCAGGCTATAAAAACATCCTTGTTCCTATTACTTTACAGCTTCAGCAGAAAAGAAAAGCATTGCAACAAAGAAATTCATATACAGAGAGATTAAGATTTATTATGCCGATGAGATTAAAATAAATTATGCGGTCTTCTGTTAGATACACATGAATTGATAACCAGTAATTTACTTCAAATGAATAATAACCAGTTCTGAAACTTATCCCTTCTCTGGATCAGATTGGTGGATCTGAGCAGTGAATATTTAACCTGAACAGAACTATGGTGATTTACATCACCTGAGCATGCAGCTTGCCTTTTGGTCCAAATAACTGGGCACACCCCTGCCATTTCTATGGATTTAAATCTCTCCTCACTAAAAAAAAAACTCATTGCCTGGTATTTCCTCTTGCAGAGTGGAGATAAATAGCAGGGACAGTATATTTTGCACATAGGAAAATAGTCTTGCTTTCCATCTCTTGTGAAGAGAGACCATGGAGTAAAAATCTACAGTCAGACAACAGAATCATAAAATCATGGAATGCTTTGGGTTGGAAGGGACCTCAAAGATCATCTAGTCCCAAAGCCCTGAAATGGGCAGGACACTTCCTACTAGGTTACTTAGACACCCATGCAAACTGGCCTTGAACACTTCCAGGGATGGGGCAGCCACAGCTTCTCTGGACAGCCTGTTCCAGCAGCTCACCACACGCACAACAAAGAATTTCTCCCTAATATCTAACCTAAATTTCCCCTCTTTCCATCTGAAGCCATTGCTCCCTGTCCTATTGCTACAGTTCCTGGATCCATCTCCAGCTTCCCTGTAGGCCCCTTCAGATACTGGGACCTTCTTTGAGGTCTCTACAAAACCTTCTCTCCTCCCAGGCTGAATAGTCCAAACTTTCACCCTGGAAGTTGATCCTTATCAACTTCATGCCTTCCTTTGACTTGCTCCAGCAGTTTCATGCCCTTCAAATTTTGGGGACCCCAGCCCTGGATACAGCACAGCATGAAGCTTCCCCAGCAGAGCAGAGGAGTAGAATCTCCTCCTTGACCTGCTGGCCATGGGGCTTGGATGCAGCCCAAGATTTGTTTGGCATTTTGGGCTGTGAGCGCCACTGCTGGTTCACGTTGAGTTTTTCATCAACCAACACCCCAAGTCCTTCTCCTCAGTGCTCCCAATCACTTCTCCACCCAACCTGTGGACATGTCTAGGATTGCCCTGACCTTCTACAAGGTGTAGAAACTTGTACTTGGCCTTGTTGAAATTCTTGATGCCCACACAGACCCACCTCCCAGCCTGTCAATGTCCCTTGCAACCTTGTCACTTGTGCAGAGCAGGTTTTGCTGGAGAAGAACATACGTGCACATCCACCCTACTGAACAGTGTTAGTTGGAAATTATTAAGGGTTATTTTATACAATGCTCTTGTCAGAAGGTGTGTACCAGCAGTCTCTGACAGTCTGACCACCCTGCAACTGTCCTTCGGCGTAATATTCCTCTGAAAACCCTCTCTAAAGTCTTACATTTTACAAAAAGTACAAAGGACGCGCGAGGGAGCAGGAGTACAGTGCTGGATGCTCCCGGAGAAGCTTCTCATAGGCTGCTAATTTACGGGTGCAACAAGTCACCAATTAACCCTTTTCCTGAGAGTTAGTTGATGCAGTGGTCTAAGAGTTTCCTTCCTCCTCTTCTCCAAGGTGCTGGCAGAGTCACAGCATGCCTCTGAAGGGAGTGTTGCTGAACGGAGCCCGTGCAGTCCAGAGGAATTTCCTGGGGCTGCAGGGAGTACTCAAAGTGGCAGTGAGGTGGTGGTGTAGGGCCATGATTCAGGGATGAGCTTAGCATGGCTGTGTTGGGATTATGCTGCCAGTGCCACCTCCCTCCCTGCCAAACTCCAGAGAAAGTTCTTGACCACTTGCAGAGAAGCATAAAGTTAACAATCAGGTGTGCTCCTGTGGCCAGGGCAGCCCTGGAGGGAGAAAGAGATGGGGAGAAGGAGATATTGGGAAGGAGGTTGAAGAAGAGGGTGGTTGAGAGCAATCAGAGCCTGCTGGAGCATCCACGGTGCTGGCCATCCTTTACATTGTGCATTTTCAAATACTCAAAATTTGGTTTTTTAGGAACAAGAATTCTACTACTCTTTTAGATTAAAACCTTATTGGAAAAGGGTTTTCCACCTTCTGCAAAACTCTTTATACATCACTCAGATTTTCTGAAGAACAGATGACTGTCTATAGGAGTGAGTTCTAACAAGGATGGTCTCAGAAGAAACACGTATAATTTCAGAAGTAATTTTCAAATTTAGTCAGCCAGATCCAAGTGGCTGTACTTAAATCTCCTACTAGCCATTTGGCTTCTAAATCATGAGGCAGAATCATGAATAACAGATGTTTTGTGATGAGGAGTGACTAAAAGCTGAGTACTTTGAGATCTGAGTATTTTAGACCATGACAGCCATCTAGGTAGCTGGGCATAAAAATTACCCTTCTTCCTCCTGCTCTCAAATCTTATGCTGGAGATGAGAGTGTAGTTTGTTATTGCTACTGAGACTTTTGCTGGAAATTTTTTTAACGTCTCCCTGTAATTTTTTTAGAGAATCAAATGTGATTTCTTCCCCTTACTTCTCCCATCTTCAAGAAGTCTACTTTGGAAATATAATGAGCTCTTCAGCATTTTTATTTTGTTCTGCTTTGAAGAAAAAGCACTGTAAATCACCTAGAAAATGCTTTCCATGGAAAAATATTTTCCAAGCAGATAAAATTCACCCTTTCACAGACACTTCTCTCCACTGCTGTGATGCACGCAACGTTTGTTTTGCAAACAATGGCTTTGGTTTGAAAATGAAAGAAAGGTTTCACTTCACTGACTGACATTATTTTGCTTGGCTTTATAGAAGACTATTAGAAGGCTAAAATCACCACCTACAATTAATGATGCGTCAATGTTTACACCGGTCCATTCATATGATGGTACAACCTGGATAGAGATTATCTCTTTCAAAGTGGGAAAGGCAGGCTCCTACTTAGCACTGCTTAAGCTGTAGCATCTCAATGTTAACAGAGGGTTAAATCTGCACTGGTGAAAATTGACATGAACATATTGATTTTGATTAAATATTGTTACAAGGCAGATTTGACGCTGCATGTTTTCCTCGTCTCAGTGTCTTTTTAATTTCTGAGGCTTGTTATGTTAATTCCAGTACTACTTAGATTTGATCATAACTACCAAAAACAGTGCATCTTTTAAGAACTAGCTTGAATTTTAACCATGAGAGTGATGCTGTCATTCCCCTGCCTAGAACTTTAGGACTGACATCTCTTTTAAGTAGAAAATGTTCTATGGGTTCCTAGCTTTGCTGTTGCACTGTGAGTAAGGTGGGATTCAGGCACCTGGTGTTCAAAAGAATGGGAGTCATCTACACCTTCAGCACTGGAATTGGTCTGCTAGAGCCAACAGGTTATAGAGCCTCCTGATGCAGTGGCGAGTATTGGTGTAAAATTAAAAGTCAGCCAAGACATGCAGCACGTAGTGAACTAACAGTTAAAAGGGCAGAATTGTTAGATTAGTTATACATGATGTGGGCAGTTCTTGATTTCATGCTGAACATTGTAGATA